>JAOVVH010000001.1:6076094-6088161 GCA_028566435.1 Scorpiodoras heckelii
TGTGCACTAAACCCCCCCCCCCAAAAAAAAAAAAAAAAAAAACACGTTTCATCAGAAACGTGAGCTAGTATTTAATGTGGACCTCAGGCATGTAAAACAGAAAAGTATACTATAGGGAGCCTAAGATGAAATATGTACTGTATATTGGATATATTCCAGAGTAATGTATTTGCTTTTAAAGTGGAGTCTGAAGACACAAACTGAATTCATTTCCCAGAATTCAACAGCTAAACTAAACAGTACTGGAGACTCCATTTCTCGCAACACGTGACTACGAGCACCGCCACAAGATCAGTCCCACGACTCACACATACAGTCAGTCAGTCTGAAAGCATGTCCAGTATCTGTCACTTATACATTACAGTACAGTGAAGTGATTTTGGGTGTGTCTCAAAACCTAGTGAGCCGCCTCGCTGCCCAAGTAGAGAGGATTCTAACTGCCATGATTATTGAGACGCTCTGGTTAGACAGCGATTACGTCAATGACTGTCTCCGCCCACCGCCGCCGTGTTACCTCACAGAGGCTCGGTGTTTTTAGCATTTTAGTCGTGGATGCTTCACTTAACGCTTCGTCTTCTTTACTGAGTATTTAATTATAATTGCTTTGGAGAAACAGCAAATTAAACGAAAAGCCACCTGCTTTGTGAAAAGTTTGATTTTATACAAATGATCACATTTAAGTATTGTTCTCAGAACTCTGAACCCGATAACGATTTAATCTTACCGACTTACGAATAGCTTTAAGAATGACGTAACTTTAAGAACACCGATTTTCCGAAGTGTTCCCGAAAAGCCGTCTTAGTCTCTGAAACTACGAACGACATTTATGTAGCTCTTTGTTGACTCCGCCTCTGCACCTGCGCTGGAAAGGCATCGCAGGTCGAAAACTGAACCACCCATTTACAGACGTTTTCTCTTTTTGATACAACAAAAGTAGCACTAGGAAAACAATTCTTATGACAACTAATCACCTGAAATGAAGCCTGGGGGGGGTTCAAGTCCTACCTTCAATTTAAGATGATCTTAGTGAGATACGAGTGAGTCTTAAATTGACTAATGAGTTTAAGTACTACAACTACTACTACTAAGTTATGAAGAGTTTCAGGAAATGCTAGTGAATTTAAGAATGTTCTTAAGTACGAGGTTATGAAGTTAAGCGTTATGAACATTTTGGGAAACCCACCCCTGATCAGCAGCTCAGACATACCGTATGTACACAACCACTCCTTTTCCTTTAAAGAGCCTGGACTTTCATTAGCATGTTACGAACTAACTCCGAGTTTGGATTTCAAGTCTGTGAGTTGTTTTACTGGATGCTGATCTCTGTATGATTTGATTCATACTATAATCTGTTCCCGTCAGCTGACCTTTTTGCTAGTTTTCTTTTAAGTCATTATGGAAAGTAATACTGTATGTCCATCATTGACTTCTTCTAATCATTAGATAGTTTGCTTGGTGTCTTAACTTCAGGGTTTAATCCAAAACCTTGAAAAACAGTCGGCTAGAAATTACGTCAACACGGACGTCAGCTGAATGTACTTCAACTGTACAGATTTTAATAATGTTTCTGAAATAAATCTGGAAATTGCTATACAATTACAAAGTCTCTGATCTGTACCTTTATGTAGACGTCAGAAACGGCTCCGTAAGGACCTGATCAGCCGAAACTGGTGTTAATCAGAGCGCAGGACAATGTAGGAAACGCAGGATTAGGATTAAAAACACATCCACCTAAGAAAATCTACTCTTATATCACAACTGTTATTAGAATTATAAGATTATATTAATGAGACTGACGGAAGCAAGGACACGCCACGTTGCTGTGTGTATAGGTATAGGTGTGTATGTGTGTATGTTTTTAATTCCCCAGCACTCCGGGCCACAATTATCACGTGATCACTGCCGTTTGGAGTCGTGCAGCGTCTGAAGCGCAGACTGTCCGTTTTAAATCTCTCTGCTCTGTTCTACAGATTTGCTTTTAATTTATTACGATTCGGTCACTGCATAATGATTGCTCGTTTGTCAGCTTATAATTGGAAAGTATTGAAAATGAACTCGTTCAGATGTTAATTGGATAATTATTTATGGGAAATGTTAGCTCTCTTGTCTGTGACAAAGGGATTCTATCTCACACAGACACACACACATGCACACAGTGAAAAACCGTCCTCATGATACATACGGAAAATCAACATGCCACGCGCAAGCAATAAAACCAAAAAGAAAAGCGGCGCAGTCTTCACCGACACAAGAAGGATATGTTTTTGTCTCTGTTTTCAAACTAAAGAAGAGATAAAAATTGTGAAGAAGCATGAAAGAGACAGGTCTACTTCCCCGGGTCACGGCCGAGCGCTCGTCTCTGCGCTGTGTGTCGGGGTATCCCTGGTCCCGCTCCCGTCCCTCGGCAGCCGTACATCACGGCTTTATGGCCTTCCCGTCGGCCCATTAAAGCGCTAATGTCATGATTTACCCCACAGATCTGCTGCCTTTTTTACAGCCATCTTCTGCGGATTAGATTGCCTCTGCTGCTCCCGGTAAAACGTGTAATCTTACATCTCATAAGCCGATGAAGAAGAAGACATTAAGGGAAATTAAATACAGCTGCGGGACTTCTTGCTATTAAAAAACCCCCGACCTCCTAAAAATGGAAATGTGAGCCACGAGACGAGATAAGCTAAAAATACACCGTCCCGGGGATGTCTCCGGAACGACAGATAAGAGGGATGACGGGGAAGTTGGTTTTGACGGAAACACTACAGGTTACATGACTTGACTTTTCAGACGTAGGAGGTACAAAAGTGTCAGCAGACAAAGATTTAATGCATCTGGTGATGAAACAAGCTGGAGGCAGTAGGCCACATCGCTAACGTTCAGCCCTTATATATAGTCTCACTGCACGGAACTGAGCTAACGTATTAGCTGTGCTTTACTACCCAGGGCTTAGGGGACTTTCGGCACACGCCAGTGAGTCGTGGAAATGTTCACACCGGGAGATTCGGTACAGAAAATGACAAAATCTGTTCTGTGTTAGCAACAGTTGCACCACATGACTAGCCTTTAGCCGGTATAACGCAACGGCGTTATCAGTATCTGCATCGCGTTATTGTTCCAGATATCCGTGTCTGTATTCTGGTTAACGCTGCGGTTCCTTGTGTTCAGAACTCAGAAGTTAGTACTCAGTAGACTAGACTGGGTAGTCTCTGAATTTTATAATCATATAAAGAACACAAATGATTTCGGTGTGATTAGTGAAGAGAACTTTATCTGGGCTGAGATCAACAGAATTGCGTTACAAGTCTAAGCTTACAAAGCTGCTAAAACGTCTTTTCGAGACAAAAAAGCTATGTATAAAGTTGTTTTATCAAGTAGAAATCTGATGTTAAAGGTAATCCTTTTTGTGTGTGTGTGTGTGTGTGTGTGTTGATGCACAGTTCATGTCAGTGTCTTCACGGGCTTATCGACATTAACACATCCAACAGATGGTTTAGTGGGGCTCCCATATGACATACGATATGACATAAGATTTCACACCTTTTAGCCACACACACACACACACACACACACACACACACACACACACACACACACACGCACTTCAGAGAAGACACTCATCTGCAGTCGCTGATGCACTTTAAAAGATTACCATATTTACAGTGTGGGACGCGGCTGTGGCTGACGGCTCATGAGTCCTGCTGACAGGTTCTCATTTAACCCGTCTCTGCTGCCATTACAAGGTCTCCTTGATCAAATAGAGACCATCTGCTTAAACACACTCACACACACACACACACACACACACGCGCGCACGCATGCACCTGCGCATGGACGTAAAGAGCACTCCACTCATATTTGAGCAAATGCACCTCCATGGATGCATTAACATGCGCAAACACATATATTTACCCACCCACACACACTCTCTCTCTCACACACACACACACACACACACACAATGCCAACAAGCAGACGGATGCAAATAGCTGAGCAGCTCAGCTTTCCTGGCAACGATGATGATGATGATGGTGATGATGATGATGATGGTTATGATGATGATGATGATGTTGATGTTGATGATGATGACGACGATGACGATGGTGGCTCTGCACGTCTGGCCAGAACTGCACCTGCAAATAATGATGGATGGTGGTCATTCTTCATGGAGGGAGGGAATTATCTCGCTCTTCGCCTCCTGGCTGCCTTCGTTTCTTCCATCGCTCTGCAGGCTGTGTTTTTTTTTCTCCCCCGTCCGGAATAACAAACACCAGCTCATATTTCACTCAGAATCTGCAATCTATCCAGGGTTCCTTTTGTAACCCAAGCGCCTGGTGGTTTTTATGGGCTTTGTGATTGATTAACTGGTGCAGAGATTTTGCACCAGTTGAACCTAAATTTCCACTAGTAATTATCTTTGCAAGCAGCTAACTTGTGTAACAAGGTGGTTTTAAGCACACAAGGTGGGTATGAATCATTTATATCAGAGTCACGGCACGATATTTGAACGTGATCTCAGGGATTACCAGACTGTGGGTCGTGACCTCACGTGTTTAATATACAAACGGGGTACTGAAGGAAACTCGCGAACTCTTCTGCTGAATCCATTTACTTGCAAATTAACATGGGAGATTTTGCTTTAACTATGAAGTGCCGGCATTCTGTAATGTTTTCAAACAAGCCACATTTAAATGAAGAGTATACGTGCTATTTTAGTCTTTTTTTTTTCCACTATACTGACACGTTGCACTAGTGTAGGAGTTGAACACCACAAATGGATGAATTTCTCCATCCATCTACCTCCACAACATCAAGCGACTCTGACTCAGTGGAACGACTGTCGAAATGAAAGCAAACACAAAAATATGCCTAAACACCGACCGAATATGTATTTATAATATAGGAAGTCCTAAGATATATATGCAAGGGGTTCAAGGAATAAAGAGTCGAAGCAAATCAAAATGTTGATCTGGGGTCTTTTGATCAAGGTCTGGGAACCATTTTGTTAAACCTCATAGCTCCATTTTGTTTGGTTCCATAACAATGAATACTACTTGATCATATCAGCCAGTTTCATCAGCTTTCCAATATCCTCTTGAGTCACAAACTATAATATTGTGTGACTTGTAATTTCCCCTCACTATTTCTGCTTATCAGAACCTGATAACTATGTAAATTGATCAATATCTTCAAACAGGAAGAGGTCTGGGAACAGAGTAATACAAAAATGTCCTTATATGAGCATATATATATATATGTAAAAGACTGAAAAGGTTCCACAGGTAACACAGTTCTGGAAGTTTCCACAATTAGCAGTTTAACTGGTAACTGATGAGGGTCATCAAGACTGACTATAAAAGGAGCCTCTACCAAAGGCTTAGTCTTTGTAAGCAAGTATGGTTCATGGTTCACCACTTTGTGCCAAACTTCATGAGAGAATTGTCAGCCAGTTCAATGTGAAATACAATGGAAAATTACTGTCACATAACAAAGCCCACAGCTGCATCAAGAAATGCAACCTGAAAATGTATTATGCAAAGAAGAAGCCATGTATTAATTTTGTGCTCAAACACCGGTGAGTTCTCTGGGCCCAAAGTCATCTGAGATGGACTGAAAGACAGTGGAAATGTGTTCTGTGCTCAGACGAGTCCACGTTTCAGCTTGTTTTTGGAAAAACAGATGTCGGATTTTATGCGCCAAGGATGAAAAAGACCATCCAGACTGTTACCAACGAGAAGTGCAAAAACCAGCATCTGTGATAGAATGGGATCTGCATATATTTGTAAAAGTACCACTGATGCACAGCTTTATACTGGTATTTTGGAGAAACATATGCTGCCATCAAGATGACGTCTTTTCCCACGAACTCCATGTGTATTTCAGCAGGACGATGCCAGGCCTCATTCTGCACGAGTTACAACAGTGTGACTTGACAGGCCTGCCTACAGTCCAGCTCTGTCTCCTATTGAAAATGTATGGAGCATCATGAAGAGGAAGAATCAGACAACATTTCTAGAAAGTATCCCAACTTTTCTTGAAATGAGGTTTGTACATTTCAACATTTAAAAAGCCAGAAGATTCATATTTAAAGGCCAGAAGGTTATCCAGCCTCTGGATACGTGGCGTATTCTGTGTACTGGAGCGAAGCTGAATCCCGAAGGCTGATTTATGCTGATCAACAGTGACTGACAATACAATGTCATGACACTAGAATAAACCTTAAGAAAAGACTAAGCATTATTATGAAATTTTTTTTTTTTTTACTAATGGTCACAGCTTGCATTTGTTTTTCATTTTCTTTGCAATCGGCCTCAGCAGCAACTTCTTGACTTTGCTGTTACTATCTTTTTTTCTCCCCCTTTCATTCCTCTCTCCTTGCTCTCCTCTATTGCAGCCTTGTACATGGAATAACAATGATGTCAAAATGACAATTAACAACCCCCAAAAAACGTTTGACATGTGTATGTGCCACCCAGCTGTAAGCAGGACACAGAACGATCTGGACGCCTAACTCTAAAACTAATTGCATATGGGTCTGTAACAGAAAAAGTGTGTATGTAAAAAAGTAAAAATGCCCCAAAACGGGTTTGAGAATGAAACCCCAATAAACAAAGCAGCCAGAGTAGCCACAAATTTCCACATGTCGCTGCAGCGTGGTCCTATCAGTAGTACAGGATGCAAGTGCAGGTTTAATAGATAGGGTTCGAAAGCCAGGCAGACAAATCCAAATGCACAATCTAAGTAGCGTGGTCAGGTTCAGGCAAGGGTCAGGCAATATGCAAATAAAACAATACAAACTAGGCTAGGCAAGAATCAAAGAACAAAACACAGCCTGGGGTCAATACACTTGGTAATGGCAAACAAACAGAATGCTTGGTAACACCGGGTGAAGCTTCACATTAGAGCACTGAAACAAAGGAAATGAAACACACAAACACAGGCACTGGGATAACTCAGGGAAAACAAGGTGATACTAATCAGTGCAAATGAACAGAACACAAAAAGGGTAGACGCACAAGAACTGATCTAACTCGATATCCGGGTGACGGACAACAGGTAGGAACACACGACTATACTGGGCGTGGCCATCTTGGCTGGCTGCCGGGGTTTCTGCGGCTGGGACGAGTAACTTACAGTCATTGGGATAGTACCAGCAAAAAAAAAAAAATGGATAGATCAGATCAGAGAAAAAAGAACAAATTTGATCTGATCCTGCAGCAAGGATTGATTTGCCATGTAAATGATTTTTCTCTAAACAAAGCTTTTAGCAGTGATTGAATTATTAGCTGATACTCGAAAAAATATATCCATCTGTACTATCTCTATTCAGAATTGATGCATTTCTGTCAGGTCAAGCACGAGGTAGGTTAATAGAGAACATCCAGTTCTTATGCTTCACTAAATTAAAATGATGCAGGACAGGACTGGTATTTTCATTCGTACATCTTATTGGACGTATCGGCGTTTCTACTTACTATCTGGCATTACACGGGATTAATTAACGAGTACCAGAACGCAGTGCTCCGTATCCCAGAGGAGAGCTGAACCCGGCGTGCTTAAGCAGGCGAGCAGGAAGCCCAATCTCCCTCTCTCTTTCTCTCTTTCTAAAGCAGCAGGCCATTAGCTAGCAGGAGGAGAGCAGCGCCTAGCACAGGTGAAGGGGCTTTCTGCTGTGGAGCGTAATTTAAATCTCGTTCATCGATCCTGAGCTCGAGTGGTGCTCGAGCTAATTCTAGCAGAGGGGTGATCCTTCACACACCTCAGTGAGGAGGAGGAGGAGGAGGAGGAGGAGGAGGCAAAGGAGGAGGAGTGAGAGGAAGTGATATACACTTCATGATGCTTGGCTATTGAAACAGCTCCGTAAGACCCTACTGATGGGGAAAAAAAAAAAAAAGGTTCGGGAGAACAAGCCGCTACACACCTGGTGTGTTCTGTTTAATGAGTCGCTGATGTCGGAAAATAACACGGCTCCAACCCTGCGTTAGGCTTGGGCGATATTAAGCGGCTATATTAATTAAACACGATATTAAACTGCGATTTTTTTTTTTCCAAAGGGGATTACGCTGCTCCATCAAGCTTAACAGTCATATTTCAATAATACACAGGGCATTTGTTTGTTTATTTATTTATTTATTTATTTCCGAAATTAAAGCCTTGCAGAATTAAAGACATATGCTTAATCAAATTAGATTGCTGTACCACCGTGCATGATTATGCGTATTTATTTACTTATGTGAATTATGTTTATATAATACTGATACAGCTGGGCACCTGGTGTGCATGGTCAATAATTGCAATATGGGATATATTAATAAACTAACTTGTAATATATGATATGTACAGTATGTAGCTTACTGCTTCCCACAGACGCTTTTGTCTTTTCACTTTCATTGTGGATTTTCAAAGAGTTGATATCGACTGACTGGGCTATGCACTATGACATCCACTACAAAGCTGTACAGTATAGTATAGTATAGTATAGTATAGTATAGTATAGTATAGTATAAACACCCAGAGTTTCTATGAAATAAGTAACATTTTTGTAAAGTTGAAAACTCTTAGAAGCACACAATTGTACACAATATCTTTCTATGCTGTAGCGTTACAATTTCCCTTCACTCTAATGAAAAAACAAACCTGTTCCAACAAGGCACCTGCGAAGGCACGAAGCGAGCTCTATGAAGATACAGTGTGCCAAGTTTGGAGTGAAAGAACTCAGGTTTCCTGCACAGAGCTCTGACCTTCTCAACCCCAATGAACACAGAGCGCATCCCAGGCCTCCTCGCCCAACATCAGAACCTGACCTCTTTAATGATCTTGTACCTGAATGATCACAAATCCCCACAGGCACACTCCAAAATCTAGCAGAAAGCCTTCCCAGAAGACTGAAGCTTACTGTAACGGCAAATCTGTAGTGACACGTTCAAAAAGCTCATATGGGTATGATAGTCGGGTGTCCACAAAGTTTTGGGCATACAGTGTATATCCAGTACTTGGAAGCTAGATCACTGCTTAGGATCATTTAATCACTGACAGGATGCAAAGATCTTCTAGAGGTTTGTTCAGGGGTCTCCAATCTTATCCACAAAGGGCCGGTGTGGGTGCAGGTTTTCCTTCTAACCAAGCAGAAGCTACACCTCATTCCACCTGTTTTTAATCACTGGATCTAATCAGTGGATCTTGTCTTTCATTAGTGTGTGGCTTCTGCTTGGTTGGAAAGAAAACCTGCACCCACACCGGTCCTTCTCGGATAAGATTGCAGACCACTGGGTTAGTTTAGCCGGACAGCACTTGCTGCCTTTTAGTGCTAATCCAAAATATGAACATTTCAGCTAACATCAATCATCTAGTAGTGTCAGGTTGCTAGGCTACCTGGTAGGCAGCCAGGTTGTGTTGTCTTTTTAACCTATATTCCCAGAATACTGGTTACTGGACATGACTAAAAGTTAAAAAAAAAAAAACATGGTGGACAGAAACGATGCTCTGATTGAAGAAACATGAACGCATCACTTCAAAATCGTTGATGATTTTTCCTGTAACAGATTGAAACGCAGACTCATATGAATCTCATCTATGCAGATTTATGCGTCTGGATTTTGGTGAAAAACTTCACTCTGAAGACGCAGTTCTGGCACCAGCAACTCCAAACTTCTCTATTTCCAAGTTCTCTTCCCCTTGCGCTCTTTCTCCATCTCCTCGCCTTCTTTGAAAAACACTGCTACTGGAAGTGTCATAGTGTCAGGCAGAGGTGAAGGCCTGTCACCTACCACAAATACACACACACATACACACACACATCACCCTAATGAGAGCTCCTTTCCCCTTGCACCACAACATACCCTCCTACACAACCCTCCAACATCACAATAACGCCATCTCGCTGTTCCCCTGCAGCTCTTCTGGCTTTCTGACATTTCTAATTTGCTGAATGTGGAGACGCCGCGCGACAATCCCACGACATCTCCTCCAGCTGGTGTTAAAAACACACAATTGCATCACGCTCGGCTCTGCCGGACAGACGGAAGCAGGAGGCGCCGTGCCGGTTGCACCTTCTCGTATCAGCGGCGCCGAGCTTAGATACCCTCACCCTCGATTTGTCAGACTGGCCGCGAGAATGCTGGCATGTCCTCACGATCGGTTCTAGCGTTACACCATGAGCAGGGAACATTTTCCTGATTGGTAAAGACGGGTCCTGATTTTCCTGCAGTTTTTATAAACGTAAATATTTAATTAGCCGTTTCTGATGAGCATTTAGTTGTGATCATAAGACAGGAGTGTCTCTGAGTCTCTGAGTTACTCAGCAGTCGGCTTGCAGTTCAGTTTATATCATAAATTGAGAACATAAACGCGTACACTGTCGTGGTGTTTCTGTCTCACTCGTATACATCACCTTGCAGTATTTTAACCTAGTATCACAGTAAACGTGTGAATAATCCAGTGCTGTGAAACGAACCGTTTTTTCCCTCCACGCCTGTGCAGGTGCTTCTCGTCTCATCTCGTATAGAGTTTTATAGTTGAACGATCGAGTAAATAATTGTACGATTTGGTTCTTCTCACCTTCTGGCACCTGCCGATAAAATCAGCTCGGAGATGGCGCTTTTGAAGAAATAAGAAACAAGTCTGTGGTTTTCTTAGCTCAACATCATGAGAAGATAGTAAACATGTAAAACATAGCCAGAGGAGCCTCATACAGACACCAGAGGTTTGTGTGTATGTGTGTGTGTATGTGTGTGTGTGTGTGTGTGTGTGTGTGTGTGTGTCTCCATCCCCACTCATTTAGACGAGAAAACAAAGCGAAGCTCTGGCTCTCTTACTACACTGCCGGCTCTGACACAATAGCACTCACTAAAACAAGCGCTAGAGTGAAGCCCTGAACACCCCCCCCACACACACACACACATCCAGCATATCACAACCCGCTCCAAACACGTCTCATTTTACACCTCCGCACTGCCCTCGCTCTGACACTCTAATTACAAATTAATACCTGCTGACAAATTTCTCGTAATAGTTACATTTTGAAAGATGGTTGTCATTAGAAATGGAGGTGAGTGGGCTGACCTGAGAAATTAGCCGTTTACTGAAGGAACAATATATTGTTTCTCTCAGCAGGTCAGCGGCAGTTACTTGGCTGCTCTCATTAACGTGCGTGAGCATGAAGTAAATAAGACCCTGTGGCAAATGCCATTAAAGTAAAAGGCTTTGAGTTGGAGTTATAAGAATATCACACAGGCTTGCTGATGTGCTTTGGATGATTCTCGCTTCTAAACGTGCAAATGCATCTTTAGCAGCATAGCTGCTGTTCATAGCTTTGGTGCAATGTCAGTGTAAACTGTCGGAGCGGTTAGAGCCCCATGTGACACAGCGTCTGCGCAGATTTCCTATAACAATAACAGCTAGTGTTCGAATTTACCGAACGATCTGTATTGAGTAACTTGCGTCTTCCGGATCATCTAATTTAGTCAATATTTTTAATAATTTGATTTGACATGCAGCTCATCACAACTGCGGAAAGGTTTAAAGAGCTCGTTTAATCCATCATAATGACTATAAGTGAGTAGACAGCACACACTTAACACTGTAACACTAAGCAGCAGCCATTTATTTTTGGTGATCATTCTACGTCCTAGGATCCGCCCATCAAGATCTGAAGGTAGCACTGGACTGGAAGTGAAGCGAAAGCTACATAGTCCCACTCCAAACTTAAATGTTTATGTACAGACTTTCCTGATTTGATTATGTAGTAGTTAAAATCAGTGCTGTCAAATTAACGCGTTAACGAACACTCTAACGCGTTAAAGTATTTTTAATCGCGGTTAAAAAAATTCACGCCACAACAAAATTTTAACGCAGATTGTAAATTTGTTAAACTACGCAATCCAGCGGCGTACAAACATTTCCATATTGACCATCACGTTAGTCGTTTTAAGCTGCATTCCAATAGCAGGGAATGGCAGGAATAGCAGTCCCGAATCTGTATCCCTGCTCCCTACACACTTAACAGGGTACAGAATCCCAAGGGCACTTCATAGGGAACTTGGTCACTAAAACGGCTCTATTTGAAACGCCCTGCAAC
>JAOVVH010000001.1:6218829-6230067 GCA_028566435.1 Scorpiodoras heckelii
CAGAACTTCCGGTGAAGTGATATACCCGTGTTCCCTCGCTCCCTACACACTGTGCAGTTCCCTTTAAATAAAAAAAATTAAACAGCATCAATCATCTTCAATATTTCACTTTTATCAAATAAAGTCAAGTGAATAATGAGGCGACATTCAACAGTTGTTTCTCTTTCATTTTCAGTGGTCCTACGGCGTATGTCTTTGCATGTACAACGCAAATCAAAATGTGTGTTAAAACCTCGATTAACACGTGATTAAAAAATTTTATCACGCAATTAATGCGATTTAAAAAAATCTGTGCTATGAAAAAAAAAAAAGTTCATAAATGTACCAGAAATGCTACACATTATCTGTAGAGTTAGCAAAGTGCCCTTTAAAAATGCACAGACATGCTAGCTGGCTCTCTCCAGTCTGGGTTAGCTAGCTACAAAGTTTTTCTGTCATTCCTGGGTTTACAAGGCAACCAAAACGAGGCTCGGTTATCCGCCAAATACAAACTTTAATCGCTTTCTCAACCTCCTCATGTTATACTTTTCTGTGTGTTTGTTTTATTTTAATACTATATCTCTGCTTGTTTCTTGGTCGAATGTTAACGCTGTAGCTCGTGCTGCACATCATGTAAAATTGTGGTTTTGGCGTCCTGCTGTTAAGTGCTTTTACTTTTCTGTTAAAGAATTAGCTTGTCTATGATGGTAAGTGCTCTTGCCAAACACGACACCTTTATTTATTTTAGAAGGCTTAACCATCAGGTTTTGGCATGACGTGCATTTTTTGTGCTCTACATACACGGATGCCAGATAGCGCGGTGTAAAATTGAAAAAAGGGAGAGGACATTTTGTTGCATTTTACTGTTAATGTGCTGGTAAGTGGAGCTGGCAGCAGGCGATAAGTGGAGCATCGGAAACTTTTGTACGGTGCCAGTGTGAGCCGAGCAGTTGGGTTTATATGTGTTTGTGAGGAGGCTTTAGCACACAGTCGCCCTGCTAATGATCAGCGAGTAGGGAGCTGTTTCAGTTTTTAGAGCTGTAGCTTCCCGGTCCTTATGGTAAAGTGCAAAGGAAGCGCAGATGATCGCGCTGGCGGTTTCGAACGACCACCTGCCGCAATCCCCCCTCCACCCCTATCCTCCGCCTCACGGCCTTGAGTGGAGACGGAGGACAAACGGGTAAATCCTCACGTTGTAGTCAAAGTGGGATACTTAACAATTTAGTTAGCGCTTTCTTATCCAGAGGAAGGATAAAGTCTGTAGCTCTAAACTGTTTTTATGTCTAAAACTGTTTACTTGGCTTGAAGTATTTTGCCTCATAGAACAGAATTTCTCTCACCAGCCATAAAACACTTTAATATTATTAAAAATTGCTTTATTTACAATGAAATATCTTCACGTTGGTGTTTGAAAAACTCACGTTTCCTACGGATTTTGGCTAAATAACCTTTACTGCTTGTCATTGGGAAAATAAATGATAGTTCTGTCTCATTCACACAATTTATTTTGTTGTTTGAGCAAGTGTGTAGTATGCTTTTTTTTTTACCTGGACTTTTCAGTCCTTCTACTTTTAAGTTCTTAATAAGTTTGGTTTATTTTACATTTCAGTTTAAGCCCTTGAAATCTCCTTTTTTTTTTAATGCCACCAACACCACATTTCTTTGGAGGACCTAGTACTTTACTAGTAAGAATACATGCTCATGCACATTTATTCGGCCTCCATGAGGGAGGGTTAAAGAGATTAAAAATGAGAAAAGAAAAAAGAGAGGAATAATGATACAAAAACACAAATATACACTGAAGTACCACAAAATCTGGTACAGGATCCTATGCAAAATACATAGCAATTTCATTTGTTTCATCCGCCAGTGTGTTTACAAAGCGACAGACATCTGTGGAAGCTTCTAGAGCTGTTTCCACCGTGAGAATGACAAGTTATCACAATTTAGCGATTTTCAACACGGTTTAATAGTTGATGCTGGTGAGATGACGGGTCCTGGCATTTCAGAGGTAGAAGCAAAGTTTGGATTGTCACGTACGAGCATTTCAAGGGTGTAGAAGTGTGACTACAAGAATTCCAACAAAACCTCGAACTTACGACAGCAGCGTGATCGTATAAAGACTCTGGGTGAACGTGACCAAGATTCATTTCACATGATAGACGTGTAACACTGCCTCAAGTAACGTCGGAATTCAATGCTGGGGCCTCAACAAACATCAGCGTGAGGACTGTGCAACGTTCCTCCAAGATCTTGTGGAGGACCTACCAATGATTAACCAGTTTTTCCGGTACTTCATTTTCTGGTATCTAATGTACCTATCATATCTGCGTACGTGCAAGTGTGTGTGTGTGTGTGTGTGTGTGTGTGTGTGTGTGTGTGTGTATATGTGGAAGTGGTGGGTGTGGTTACATAAGTAGACTTTTGTGTTTACCCAGTGAGTGGTATTGTAGTTTTCTTAGGTTAAGTTGTGTTTAATGTACTTCAATAATTATTGTTGTACAACTGAATCTCCTTAAAAGGAAGCACTTTTTAGAGCTAGCAAGAAAAACACTTCAGGTTGCATCCATAAACCATATTTGAGCTCTTTCTCTGGAATGCTCTACAACAGTCGTGGCTGACCGTGTTGGGTTTGTACATTTAGTCTATAGTTGAATTGTGCTTGAAACCTAGAGGTGATGATATATTCTTATATCCAGTACATGGTCAGATTTGGTCCTTTAGTCTCAACTTGTCTCATCAGGCATTTTGTGTTCTTGTCTGATGTGTAAAGATAGCCCGAGGCCTTGTTTGTCTGGCCGAGGTTAAATGGGTCTGAAGCCCGTCCCTGTGGTTAGTCATTGAAGCAGGGAGTGTGTGTGTGTGTGTGTGTGTGTGTGTGTGTGTGTGTGTGTGTGTGTGTGCCAGTGCCACATCAACACTCTCACTCTCATAAATGATAGAGTGATAGCCCATCTTTATCCCTGCACACGCTGTGGCCTTGTCATCCCTTAAGGCCATGAGCATCAGCCACTGCCCACTGTCGGGTTGTATTCTTCTTAAAATGACTGTCAGTGAGACCTGTTGATTTCTCCCCCCAGTTTAATCATTAGCCGATTCCCACCCACTAGCCAGTTCTGTCACACCACACCTACAAACCTATGGGGAACAAAGCTAACATGTGCTTTCTCCAAGACATGTGAAGCCAGACATCTGCTTTTTTTGATGCATGGATACACACTTGGAGGAAAGCTCTGTCTGATATCTTCTAGACGCATGAGCTCACAGACACCAGCGATAGGCTGATGTTGCTCTGATCGACACAGAGAGGAATCCTTCCCAGCTAAAGAGCACGAATTGTACTGTATCAGCACATACATTATTGTTGTTTGGCGGCCAGTGTTTCATTTGTGGTAGGGAAGCAACTCGTTATGGATTATAGTTGAGATTTTGGACTGCTCCCATTTGTGCAGATGATCTGATGTGTTTTTGATGTTCTGGATTTTAGCGTCAAACGTTGTGCTGCGTCTGAGCCGGTTACCGCATCTACGGCTTACCCTTAATATCTGGCCCAGATGTGGCACCTGGATCACAAGTGGTTTGAGCTCAAGTCAGTGAAACGAATGATTACAAAATATGGTTGCAATGCGGCCAGGGAATGCCTCTGATCAAAACCTACCAATCAGAAAGTAGCTTGAAGTTTTCTTTGGTCTCCGTTTCGTTGAATGCACCCTAGCATAGCTAATTTACATCCTGATGATTTAAGTGGCTGCTACAGTGAAGACGTGAGCAAGTTGAAAGTCATCTGGTCCTCAAATATGCATAGAACACACTAAACCAGTGAATTTCTTTATCAGCACAAGCTGTAACTACTTCTCCTCTCAGCCGTCTGCTTTTTCTCTCTGCTTCCTGAAGCGTACGCTTCCTCTTTGTTCTCGGTTTCTTTGATAATTCAAGACACACACTTTCGCCGCGTAATGAGCCCACCTGACAACACCAGAAGCAAAAGTCAGCTAGACGCAGACCCCTTTCCCACTAAAGCCTTTCGATGTCTTTTTAATATCGCCAACAGCTGGAGTCAACGGCCATCACGGCTGCTGAGCCTACGATTCCTGAGCGCGCACTTCAGAGTGTGCGGTAACCCTCAGTCCATCTGGCTGTCTCATTATTCCCCGAGGAGCACACCGAGCTAGGCCAGCCCAAGCTCTAGAGAGCCGTTCTGAAGCATGGCTTGATCGTGCCGCGTAATGTTACGGGCTCTCTGTTGGATCCTTTTCTTCCCATCTCGTTCTAAATGCCCATTTCTGCTGGAGGATAATGGTCTGCGGCATTGCCCTGTCGAGGCACATTGGAGTGTTTGATGTTGCATTTAATTGAGCAGTGATAAATAGTTGTGTAGCGGTGTTGTTTTCTTGTTTGTCCAAGACGTACAGGATACAGTAATGTATCCCAGGTTTTATTAGCATTAACCCACATGTAGTATTTAATCAACATGCTTTAACCTTAACTTTACGTCGGAGTGAAAAGTACCTGGTTCCTTACATGCTAAATGAATGGATCTGTTTCCATGTGCAGCCGCTAAGAGTGAACCCCAGAAGATGGTTAAACCTTCAGGAGTACCAGAGCAAGAAGCTGATGCAGGAGTGTGGCGTGGCCGTCCAGCGCTTTTTTGTCGCCGACACTGCTGCCGAGGCCCTGGAGGCTGCCAAAAGGCTAAGTGAGTAGCACAAACACGCAAGCACCTTTGCACAAACCTAATAAGACAACCTTATGTACATACATGCTCATGCTGGTACTGGTTCAGGTGGAACTTTTTCCAGTAGAGATTTGGACTAAACCATTAATCAGATATCAGGGTTTCCTAATGTAGGGAGCAAAAAAGTGTACTAATGAATGATATCTTTTACAAGATACAGGTCTGGATTTGAGGCTATATTTTATCCATCAAGGACAAAGCCTTCAGCATTCATCCACAGCACTAAGATCTGTCAGCAGTTACTTGATTAACGTCCAATTCACTAAGGTATCGCAGCAGGAATGGTGCAGGGGGTTTGCTTAGGGATCATCTTCAAATCATCCTGATGGTCATCTTGCTATACAATCTAATCACAAGTCAGTTTCCATTGCAAGGGTATAGTCCATCTGAGGTTGCCCAGAACTGGAGTTGCACCTGAAACCCCTTGCCGGTTCTGATCCAAGAAGATGGCTCCACTTTGCCACTTTAATGGCTCACTGGTTCCTGCAAGGGAGTCAGTAGCCTAAATACCCATCTCCAACCCACACCTTACTCCATGCATGAAAATTCCCAGAGCTAACTTAACATCTGCATTAGGCAATACTCATTCTCGTATATTACTAGTCTCCTGCGTTAGCATGGAACTAAATCTAATACTAACACGATAGGGCAGTAAACTTCTTTGCAGTCGTAGTATTAAATGTACGCAAACCCATTTGCTTCCTTGTACCCATTGTCTGGTATATCATTTCCTACTCACTTTTATACACATGACCACACACACTGGTGTGATGTATTGCCTGCGAGTTCTGTTTTGCCAACCCGGCCTGGTGTCGGATGTCAAAAGGCGTGCGATTTCTCACTGTGGCCAACAAGCATTAACCAGAGATAAACGAAGGTTCGCTACAGCCACTCTCCCTAAGCTACGTCTGCGTGAATCAGCCTGGCCTTTTCCCACAAGCTGATCCCTCAGCTGTCTGCTTTCGGGCTTTCTAATCTGCTCTTTATCTCGGTGCTCGCAGTAGGCCTTAGTGCAGTCTGCCACGCGTACACACAGTTGGCTGGCCGGTACAGTGCAAAACAGCTTTGAAAAGAAACCGGTCCTGCCGACGATGTCTCGTTTGTTCTGCGTATGGCTCCTTGTGTAAGGGAGGTCACAGTGTCGTGTCAGATCGCACGTGGCGGACATGTCGGAGCAGATTTTCGCAGCGTACTCCATCCGGATATTGTATAGGCACTGTAATATCTCATTCCGGCCAAACCCACACACACTCTGCTACACAGCAGGGTCTCCGTGGACTGAGGTGACCAAGCAAGACGCGAATGGATTTCTGTCACAGAGATGCGGCTGTGAGCTTTTCCCCTCCGAGACGTGCCGGACACGCACTCCCTGTGCTCTTTGACGGACCCGGATTTACCCATGCTGCAGTGCAGCTGGCAGCTCAATTGGAAACGCTTGCTCATACACTAGGGCACTTTCAGGCACACAGCGAAGATGCTTCAGTAGGCTGTGATTTATTGCGTTCGCAACTTTAGGGAGTTTAAATCATCACCGTATGGAGAGTAAATATAGTGGAACATTTATGGTACAAGGTGACGCGCTTTTCCTGAGGACGGCCTGTTCCTAAGGAAAAAAAACAGGGATAAAGTGGAACAAAGAACAATCAGGATTTGAAAGTTTCCATGCTAAAAGACAGACTGGACCAGTGACTGGAAGTTACCCGTTTTATTTGCTGACAGAGTACAGGCTTTGATCCTAATGAAGCCCAAGACTAAAGGCAGTTTGCGTTTGACTTTTAAACAGCCTCTCCACAGGGTCAAGTGACCTAACTGTCAAAGAGGCAACCCTCATGCTGCCTTCATCAGTCACAGGTTTGATATTATGCAGCGTCAGCACATAAGCACACATACATTGCCTAAAAACGCAGCTAGTGTATGTGATTGGAAGATGAAGTAGGATAGGATGTAGTAAATGAAACTGGCTGGAGAAGATATCCTGAGAATTTGGCACTTGTGACTCGGCGTCAGCTTCCCCCCCCCCCAGTGCTGCTTTGTGCAAACGAGAATGGATTTCATGTTTTTTGTACCAAAACTTACATTGAAATTGGCTGTATTTACACATGCACTAGATTCTATAATAAAACACTCTTATATTAGATGGATTGTAACCCCAGTGTGCCCCTGCCATCTTTTTTTGAGAAAGCATCTAATGAAGACAAATTCCTGTTTTCCTCAGCTCTGCCATCTAAGCCATGCTTGTGTTTTCTCCAGCCAATGAGCACGCTCTATTATTTTGGCCTCCAGCTCGTGCCGCTGGCTGGCTTGACACGTGTGTCTGCTGGCTGCATGGTGATGGATTTTCCTCTTCCGACGTTCCAGATCAGTCCGTCTGGATTCTGTGAGGAAGTATGTGTCCACAGGAGCCTTACAGCAACTATGGGAAGATATTTTTTTGTTGTTGTTGTCACCTTCTTCCATGTGTCCATCTGTCTGATTTTGCGTCCAAAGAGAGATTTCTGATTTGATACGATTTGCTTAAAGATAGGAAAATCTGCGGTGTATTGATCTGACAAAGCTGTGTAGATATGAGCTGCTGTAATGAACAGTCAGCGGAATTTTTTTGAAGTTTTAATGTCTGTCTGATAGACTCAGATAATCGCTATCATTATTCTCTTTAAGCTTTTTTCCCCCCTTTCTTCTTTCTTTCCCTCCTGCCTATTGACAGAGCATTGAGAGGCAGCTACTCCTCTTTTCATTAAGCGCCTGAGAAAGACAGAAGTCCTGCAATTCCCACACCATCTGAATTCATTTATCCAGGATATGAATATTCAGAGTAAACAGTGCTGCTTCATTCCTGTCAGTCAAATCCCCTGTGTACTTATTAGCAAAGTGGCCGCGTCTTATGTGACTAAGACCTGTCTTGCTTTTCTCCTGAAAGGAGATGGGTGGAATGAGACTCCACAGTACCTTCAGAATTGCTGTCTGCAAAATGATGAGCATGAGTTGATGGTTTCCCTAAGAGAATCCTTTCAAGAACCCTTTGATTAAGGTGATTTAGCAATAATGTGTTGCCACGGTGTTCATTT
The DNA here is from genome assembly GCA_028566435.1 of Scorpiodoras heckelii. NCBI lineage: Eukaryota > Metazoa > Chordata > Actinopteri > Siluriformes > Doradidae > Scorpiodoras > Scorpiodoras heckelii. Next base: position 6,226,609 of record JAOVVH010000001.1, read on the forward strand.
CATGACTGATTTTCTTTCCTTTTACAGAGAATGAGATCGTGTTACCGATCTGTATCTACATTTTTCAGCTCAAATCATTTTCCTGTGTAAAATTTAGTCTAATGGCTGATATGATCTGGGCCAGGCTGAGGGCAATTACCTTGACAAATTGTGGAATTTCGGAAGTACTCATTAGCCGTTTAATTCCAGTCTTCTGCACTGATGGGCTGATTCTTTCAGACATGCACTTATTCTCCAGAACACAAGTAATCAGTTTCGGTGCACATCGGAATAGGGTGGGGTCAGAGCTGGAGCATGCACGGACCATCTCCGGGATGGTCTTGCCGAAGATATTGATAGTGGATTTGAGGCCGGTCTTGGAAGCTTATTTTGGGATGGTCTTGGGGACGGTATTGGGGATGGTCTTGTGGATGGATTTGTGAACAGGCTTTAGAATGGTCTTGGAGACAGTTTTGCAAGTGGATTTGTGGACTGTCTTGATCATGCCAGGGATGGGCACAGATGCAGTTCTTTAGTCTTGGTAATGAAACGACGAACCTAATTTGGTTTGGAATTCAAATATCATCTTTGGTGTTGGTACAGCTGCCTAGGTCTCATTGTGGAGGCCACTCGGATGCTTGTTCAATCCATTGTCATCTAAAGATGGCTCTACAGCAACTCTGTCCTGGCAAGTCTTCCTATATGTGGCATCAGACCCTTCCAACTGATCAAGAATGCAGCTGCATGGCTTGTTTTCACTCTTCCACAGTTCTTGCACTTAAAGCCATTCCTTGCAGTGGCTTCCTATTTCAGAGTTTAACAAAATATGCTTGCTTACAAAGCCAGCCCCACTTACCAGAAGAGCAGATGCTGTACCCCATTCTTTATGTGCCCCAAAGACAACTTGATTTGACCCGCCGTCTTCTTTATCAATGGGCAACAGGGTGGTCAAATGAACTTTCCCATTCTGTCCAAGCTGTCTCTGTCTTCAAACAAAGACTGAAGACTGACCTCTTTTCTATAACTCTTTACTAACTTTAATAACTTAGTATTCTTAGTCTCTGGCCGGATTGTATTGCATTGCATGAGGATATAATTTCAGCGAAGCCTACAGTGCACTTGTGCGACTCTCTCCGGATAAAGGATTATGCCAAAAGCTGTTACTTGAAATGGCTGCAAATGAGTCCTGACTTAAATGAGTGTGTATAGATAGGAAGGTTAAACGATCAGCTGACTTGGCCCCCGTCACGATTGAACATTTCTACCTTGAACACATTGTGATCCCACTGAGATTCAGCAAGCTTGGCCCATTTGTGGCACAATTCGTCTGCTATATTCTGCTGTGTTTTTCATAGAGCTTTAAGCTGCCAGGGTCCAAGATTGGCTATGGAGTCAGTAACCCTGTTCCTTAGAGATGCTCAGAACAGCCCTGCTCTGCTCCCTTGCCTCTTGCTTCAGGCTTCATCTCGACATGAGCTGTTGTGGACCATATGCCTTTTTCTGAACTTACCATGTCGGAACCATCTGCCTCGGTCTCTTTTCTCGAGCCTTTGCGCCCAAGCGTGACGAGCTGAGACTCTCATTTTCTGAACAATTGTGTTTAACAGATTGGCACAAATGACCCGCTTCAACTCTCGCACTTTTTTGAGGTTAGTCTGGTTATTTATCTATATTTATACATATATCATGTTGTACATTCTGTTTGTCATGTCCTGTGTAGATGTGCTTTAATAGTCACTGGCCATACCAATTACTCTAATGCCAGATAAAAGGCATTTGAAGTGTTTTTTGCAGTGTTTTGTTAGATTTGTTGGTGTTTTGTTAGTGCTTTTTCATGTAAGGCTGATTGATGGTTACCACTATGATTATATACAACCCAAGTTTATCTACCCCTTTATCGTTTTTGGTCACACTGGTTTTACAGACAAGAGACGAATGACACATTTATGCAAAAACCAGCGGCACTGCTATGTTATGGGTGTCATTTAATTTAGCTGGTTTTCCTCCTCTTGTTCCCTAAGTGGGAGTCGTCTCCGGCAGATCAACACAGATTTCTTTTCATCGACCGCCTTTATCATGATGGGCGCTTTCAGGGCATGAGGACTCACCGAATGGTTTCACAAGGCAGGAAATAGCCACAAACATGTATTAAATAGCACTCTCTACTCCCACCATGAATGAAGGGATACCTTTTCGATGAACGGAGTTAGTACAGTATATCCAGTACAGTTCCACAGACTTGTGAAATGGATGCTAATTAGCAGTCATGCTGTTGCGATGACTCCTGGTGGCCCGGCACCTTGCGAAGACAGTTTTTTTCCCCCAAAGTTTGTTTGCTTGATTTCCCTCTGACACACGAGCCTCATGTACCTCTAAGTAACTATATGGAGACCTTTGAAATCCCAGTGGAATGCACCGTCGTGAAATGACAGGCGCGCACCGAGCACATAATAAAAAAAATTTCTCTTTATGAATCATAAAGAACCGTAATTGGCCTGGTGATTTGTGCCTCCGTGGTGGAACAATAGCAAAGGCTTTCAAATGATTCTGCAAATCCATTGGTGGAGGGAACACAAGCTGCGTTTCATACAGCTCACAAATCAAAATGTAATTTGGCCTTCCTGATGGCTCCTCCGGATTGGCATTACCCACGATGCATTATGGCTCGCCGCGCCTCCATATCCCTTTGCTACTTGGGCACAGCTACGATGCCATTACTTCACTAATGCACGCTCCAAATTGCTTGTTTTATTAGAGCCATTCTACGCTTCATTGAGCGCTAAATTTGTTCGAAAAATGCAGTGTTATTATTTTTTTTCCCACTCCCACCAAATTCGTTTCAAGTCCTGTTTCTCCTGTGTGTGTGTGTGTGTGTGTGTGCGTGCAAATTGAGTGCGCTGTGACCGTTGAGGGAGCAAAATTTAGAATACAGAAGCTTGGTCTGAAATAGCAGTGAAGTCTGGCAAACATGTCCTGTGCACATGATTTTTATTACAGTTAAATCACCGTGGCTGAAGTGGCTCTTGTTGACTTGTAACGGAGTTCTGTTAATGTAACATCTGTTGTTTTACAGTGTCTCGTTTAGCACGTGAAAGATTTGTCGATGCTCGAGAGGCAACGTTTTCAATCATTTACTCTTTCCTTTAGGGATTACGGGAGTACTCTTCCTCCATATTTATATTCACACACGTTTTAATATGGGTGTGTGGGAGGCGTGATGTGAGACGAGGGGGTAGGATGTGAGCGCTTGTCTTTTTGCGTGTGCATGTGTGTGTTCGTGTGTGCAATATGTTAACTGCCACTTTCTACAGATGTGCGTAGTTGTCTTCTGTTGCTTCAAGGCCACTTGTGGTGTCCGCGGTGTTTAGCGCAATCATTAGTGCACCAAAGTTTATATATTCATTCATTCATTCATTCATCCATCCATTATCTTCCGCTTTATCCCGCTAGTCGGGGTCACGGGGGGGCTGGAGCCAATCC
>JAOVVH010000001.1:6230822-6245274 GCA_028566435.1 Scorpiodoras heckelii
AGGCTGGTCCAGTTTAGCCATGAAACCTCCCACACTAAAATGACAGGTGTTTCAGTTTCATTGTCTAACCCCTGTATATATATACACACACATCATAGAAATGCTTTGACATATCAAGATAGGATATACGTAACTGAGTGTGTTTACATGAAGACTAATTTGGTCAGTTATTGTGGGTGTGTCCATGTCGGGGATAATATCTGCTTTATTCTGCTGATCTGACGTTGCATTTTCTGCCATAAACGCATCCCATGTTGCAGGTCAGCATCACGTCTGATCACTCTGCAACAGAAGCTTTCAGAGGGTCTGTAAGTATCGGATGATACTCAGGGCTCTGAATAACGCTCTCTGCAGGTCTCTAATGAACACCGACACCGTTTTTTGTTTTGTTCCTGCACTCTGGCTCATTGAAACAGATGGACTGTGTATATAAAAAGGCCATGAAAATGGCGCACGTCGTCTTGCGTTGCTGGAACTAACGTCGCATTAAAAGCTGACTCTGGGCTTCATTTCCAAACCAATGTGGTGAAACACAGAGCCTTCAAAATGTAAGTGTCTGGATAGCAATGTGTCGTTCATTTATAGGCTCGACGCTTTCTGTCGGTCCATTTCAGAATTTTTCCCTCTGCTCTGCCACATAGTAAGACAGATTATGACTGAATCCAAAACTTCTGCACTGTATGACGTAAATGCTTGGATTTTCCTCCGGCCCCCCCTCTTTAATTTCTACATTTACATTTACTTTTACGGCATTTGGCAGACACCCTTATCCAGAGTGACTTACAGTTATCACATTTATACAGCTGAGCAGTTGCAGGTTAAGGGCCTTGCTCAGGGGCCCAACAGTAGCAGATTGGTGGTGCTGGGATTTGAACCCATGACCTTCTGATCAGTAGTCCAACATCTTAACCACTGAGCTACCACTGCCCCTGAGCTGTTGCTCACTCGCTTCTGCCAGTCACCACACATGGTTCTATGTGATCTCTGGTTCGAGGTTTACATCAAGCACACACTCACACACACGTACATACACACACACACACACACACACACACACACACACACACACACACACACACACATACCTGAAGCCATTTTTCAGGCCCCATCTGGAGAGCCGTGATATCCGGCTGCATTCCAGCCTTCTCTCTGCCAGCTGAACGAATGAAAAAGAACAAGAGGGAAAAGAGGGCTGGAGACACAGCGCAAGACAAATGGAGGTGTACTGAATTGCTTAATATAGACTTTTTTTTAAAGATGAGCTGTCAGAGATAATGTATGAGCGAGATAGAGTGTGTAAGCGGAGGAGAGAGCAGGTAATCCCTATGATCACTCCGATTGGCCCTCGTACTCCGTCGACTCGGCGAGAAGATCCCAGAGCGTGTAGAGATTGTATTAAGCAGCTGAGTATCTAAAGGCTGCGAGACTTGTTAGCAGTATCGCAGGAGAAGAGCTGATCTGGCATCAGGAGTCAACTCGGGACAAAAGAAGCCGGATCAGTGATGACTGATTTAATCTCACGTACTAGTGATTTAAATCTGAGTGAATAAAGATAGAATCAGCATCAGCACTTAATAGTAAATAGTTATATTATTTTATTGTATAATATGTAAAAAATTACTAAAAATTGCTATAATAATGTTTGTTATAATTGTTAGAGATTGGGTAGAAAGTAGCATTTTATGGTATTGTGTGTATTATTATTTTTGTGTATATACAACATAATTTTCTAATTTGTTATACTTTATAATATTTTTATATGCAAATATAATATAATAAATGTATTATTTAACAAAACTGAGTAAGATGCTAGGGGTTTAAAAAGCAGTCATAATTAAACTAAAATATTTAATAAATTAGTTAAAACAGGAAAGTAATAATATTCAATGTGTGTATTATTATTTGTGTATATACAGCATAATTTTCTGATTCTTAATTTTTTAATTTTCTCATTTTTATTTTTTTATACTTTGTTCATAACATTTTATATAATAAATATTATATCTTACTCAGTTTTGATCAATAAATTAAGTTGGCTAATGCTAGAGGTTTATAAGGTAGTCACAATTAAACAAAAAATATTTACTAAATGAGTGAAAAAAGGAAAGTAATAATTTTCAATTCGTGCATTATTTGTGTATATACAGCATAATTTAATATTTTTTAATTTTCTCATTTTTATTTTTTATCCTTTGTTCATAACATTTTTTATATTATAAATATTATATCTTTGTCAAAACTGAGAAAGTTGGTTAATGCTAAAGGTTTATAAGGTAGTCACAATTAAACAAAAATATTTACCAAATGAGTAAAAAAAAAGGAAAGTAATATTTTCAATGTGTGTATTATTTGTGTATATACAGCATAATTTAATATTTTTAAATGTTCTCATTTTTTGTACTTTGTTCATAACAATTAGAAATATTATTAGTTTATTTATATTTGTTTATTTATTTATCAAAATGCTAGAGGTTTAAAAAGTGGTCATAATTAAACAAAACTATTTACTAAATGAGTATTAAAAAACAGAAATGAATAAATTTCACTTATTAAAAATGTACTAGTAATTTCACCTGTCAATCAAGTTATTATATTTTATCAATATTTTAGGGATAGTATAGTATATGATATTGTACACTGTATATTAATATATTCATAGATTAAATAAAAAATTTGAGTTGATGGCATGAATATGTTTGATTTTAATCCTTTATAGCTAACTTTTTAGGGTTCTTTAAGGGTCTTTTCTAGTTTACCTCTATCAGTGATAACCTAAGTTGGTATAAGTCTTCAGCCGATGGTCTGATCATCTTACAGTTTCACACAATTGTATATAATAAGACTCAATCAAGTACCTTTTCACTCATTACAGTACGAGTTGAGTTGAAATACTTGTGCCATACAGTTACAGTAAGCGTAGGCATCTTGTTCATACTTTAAAAAGAAAAAATGTGCAGATGAAAAACATCTTGAACTGGGAGAGAAGATAGTGAATTAAAACTGTGCAATCATCTTTATTACACAGTGTTACATATTTGCTGCTTCATAGGCCATTAAACTACTGCAAAAGTGTGCAAAGTCGTGCTTGAACCCTTAATTGCCGCTTGCGGTTATATTCTCATTTCCTTTTTTTTTTTTTTTTTAAACTTGGTCTTCTCCTTCTTCAAATATGAAACGTACTTCATGTAGATACTTCATCCTGCACTCATGAATTTACTTCATTCTCCAAAACGAGTCAGCAGAAGGAGCCAAATCGATATTTAAACCCTGGAAAAAAATTTTGTTTTTGACACTAAGGCATGTAGGAGTGTTTTAGACTTGAATTTAATTCTGCAATGCAGCACAGAGGATTTCTGCCCTCAGTACAGTGTGTTACATTCGAAGGCTTTCCTGATGAAGTTCTCTGAAACACGAATAAACAAAAACGGCATCGTGCCCTGTTAAAATTCCTTGAGATGGCTTGCGTGTTGCTGTCCTGAACGATTTTTTTCTCTCGTACTAACAGAGCTCTGGCACGTAATTTTCTTTGTCTGTTTGTTTTTTTCTGTATAACAAGCTCGAATTTTCCCGTTTTGACAAACAGCACACAGATATGTTCTCTGTAACGACCTGGGTCTTTAAAGGCACGGCTGTCACGGACAGCGACGCTTCGCTGAGGGTTGTTACTGCGAACAGGTGGACTGGTATAACAAGGCCTCAGCTACCAGTGCCACGGCAGACAACAGTTTAAGTTAGGAGACCTCGCACACACATTCACCATGCCGTCCTATTTATTAAGTGGTGTGTGCGTGTGTGCGTTTCTTGAACTGGACGACATCATTAGACTCTCTCTGTCTTGTCTCTGCTCTGTTGTACACAGTGCAGCCACTGAGCTCGGAGGATCAGACGGGTCAGGCTTTCACACTCTAACCGCTGTCTGTTTTCCTGTCATCCACCAGAAAATTACATACGCACATACACACGGGCTGAATGATGATCAGAATGAAAAGCAGCAGGGTTCAAGAGCGCCGCTTTCCGAGCTTTCACCCTGGTTCACCCCGACATCCAGCCGAACAAAACAAATGAGGCTTTTAAACTACAGCACTACAAACGAACAACAAACACATCTCTCAACACTCTGAAGGGTATTACAGAATATCACATATATCAAAGGCTGAGGCTCAGTTAGTATGCAATAAGTTTACTCTTTGTTCATCACTGCTTATTCATCCAGCTATCCATCCATTCATCTACTCACCAGTCCTTTTATCTGCCCATCCACCAGGCTACCCAGCTATAAAGTGAGCGCATCCATCTATTATAATCCACTCACCAATCCTCCATCCAACCAGTCATTCCATTATATCCCTTGAGCTTTCCATTCATTTGCTACGTTCTTACATCCATCCATCCATTCATCCAACTCCATTTAGCCACTCTACCATCAACCATCTATCCATCCTTCCATCTGTTGACTCATACATCCACTTCTTCTGTCATCTGCCAGTCCAACACTCATCCATTCCATCCCATTGTTGTGATGATCTATCTGTCTATCCAACCACTTAAACTTCCATTGGTCAACTGTTGGTCCTTCCACTATTCATCCCTTCATCCGTTTATACAGCTGCTATTCCCATGCAGCTATCTAGCAATCCATTCACTCATGTTTCCATCTGTCATTCATAAGTCAACAAATCTTCTATTCGTTACGTACATCCATTCCTCCACCCACTAGTCCATTTGCCATACGCATCCATCCATCTATCCCCATCTATCCGTCTAACCACCAGTTGCCATCCATCCATTTGGCAAATTATCCATCTAACCACTACCTTGTCCAAATCTTATCCATCTATCCATACAACCCTCCATCCATCCATTTGTCCATCCATCTTTTCCATTTAATCGTCCCATCCAGCCATCCACTCACTTGTCCGTTTATAATATCAGTCTTCCATTCATGCATCCCTCCACCCATGTATCTGTCATGCGAGTCCGTAAATCAATCATCCGTCCATCCACTCACAAATCTGTCTGTTTATCCATCTAACCACTTGTCAATCTATGATCCATTTTCCCATCAATTCAATCATCTAACCGCCCACTCATTCACTCCTCCATCTAACTTTCCTTCTGTATTACTCCAGGTTAATCCTCCTGAAAGTGTTTTTTTACACTGATGAGCTTGAACACTTTTCATCCTCTTTGCACTGTATGCAGTTGTGCATATTAAGTCGTGGGTCTTTTGTATGTGCGTTGCAATCACGAAGCCTCCGACATTCTTCCCATTGTATATGTGTAGATGGATTGGCATGACAATAGAAATTCACTTCGCTTAGCTAAATGAAGTTTCTGCTCTTCCCTGTTGTACTGAAAGTATTGACCATAACTGTCTGGAGTTATGAACGTAATGTGTTGTGTTATGAATGACAGCTTGTGATTAGTTAAATTAGAGCGAAAGCTTGAGCCTTTTTGCCTTCTTGTTGATCGTGAAAAGTTGACATTAATATCATGCTGTGTTGCATTATACATTATATATAGAGGCCCCCCCACACAGAATCTATGACCGAAATCCAAACGTGATCACTTAATGCAGAAAACTGACACATCTAGTAATTTGAAATTATTTCATATTCACTACATTTCTGCGAAGGACAAACATAACACTTACCTGAGGATGGATTTAATTAAGCTGCCTACTTCCTATATTTCTGCTTTCCCACGTTCTTCCGTTCTGCTGTGATGAGGCCATTTTAATAATGAATAGGATGAGAAGACCACAAACCAATTAGCCAGTGACATTTGGAAAAACAGCCAGGAGCAGAGCATATGGACAAACCCGGGCCTGTGCGTTTCTTAAATGCCATGTTGAGTTTGTTGGAGATGCCCTAACACATAGAGTGTGTGTGTGTGTGTGTGTGTGTGTGTGTGTGTGTGTGTGTGTGTGGATGTCATAAGATATTGGGCATTTCTAAAGCTAAATATTGTAGCCTTAGGGAATTTGTTTATACTTATGTATTTGGACATGCAGAATAAGTTCATATAAGTTCATGCTCATTAACTTACATTGTTATATAACTTAATTGTTACAGTTTTGCAAGTGGAATTTTTGCCCAGTCTTTCTGCATTTGTGCTGCTCAACAGTCTGTGGTCGCTGTTGTCTGATTCTCCTCTTCATGATGCTCCATACATTTTCAATAGGAGACAGACCTGGACTGTAGTCAGGCCTGTCAAGTCACGCTGCGGTAACTTGTGTCCTGCTGAAATAAACATGGAGTTCTAAAGTTCATCATTGAAAACATTGAAAATCTTTTCTTTGTCCTTTTGTGTGTTAAATAAAGCTTCAAGTGAATTAACAAATTACAGATTTCAGTTTTTACTGCATTTTTAGAAAGTGTCCCATCCTTTCTGGATGCGGGGTCTGTAGATTTATATATAAGTAAAGAACAAAACTCTTCAAGCAATACTCTTATTGGAAATTTATCAATTATGTATTGGTATGAGGCGACCTGATGTAAAGGGGTACATTTTATCCATTTGTAGTTATATTTAAAGCTAGGCTGTATTATTTTGGACAAACCAGCAAGAGTAAGATAGATTTTGAAACTGTCCAAGTGAAAAAAGTGCTAAGCTGCTATATACTGGTTAAGCCCATGAGTGAGTGAGAGAGAGAGAGAGAGAGAGAGAGAGAGAGGGTCTAGGTAGAGAAGAGCGCATCGTTGTCATCGTAACCATAACTACCTCATGTCTCATTAACGTAATTAAACACCTGTAACAGCAGCACTGACAGCAGTTCCTGTTCTCACCTGTGTTATATCTGTCATAAACAGACATTCCCTATCTAGCTTCTCTCTCTCTCTCTCTCTCTCTCTCTCTCTCTCTCTCTCTCTCTCTCTCTCACACACACACACACACACACACACACACACACACACACACACACACACACACACACAGTGTAGCACAGCTGAGAAAACCTTTTACAGAGAAATTTGAGGACTGAGACTTCTTCCATAACTATTCGGTAATGTCTCTGAACAAAAAAACTTTACATCAACAGTTATAAGAATCAGTCGAGGCTTAAGGGCTTTGCTCAGTGCCAGCTTGGCAATGCTAGGATTTGTACTCCTAACCTTCTTATCGGTTGCCCTGAATCTGTACCACTGCTTCACCACTGTTAAATGACAATCATACTCAAATAAAAGCTTAATGTTGATGACACTTCATCTGTGACTCATGATGCCGTCCCGTCTAACGAATGCATTTATAAGTAATGACAATCCAGTAGATTTATTTTGTTTTAAAATTGCTCAGTGGCAGGCATCCATTTTAATTAGCGAAAAGCAGGTTTGGTTTTGGCATCAGACGGCTCATACTTCATTCACGTCAGACATACCGTGTCTATCCACTTCGTTAAGAAAGGTTCTCCTGCACATTTATGAAATTAGCCAATTAGAGAGTTATGTGGCAGCAGCGCAATGTATAAAATCAGGTCAAGCGCTTCAGTGAATGTGCATCCCAAAATCTGTACTGGGAAATAATGTGATCTCAGTGACTTTGACTGGGGTTTGGTTGTTGGTCCCAGACATGCTCGTTTAAGTATTTCAGAAATATTGTTATACAACAATCTAAAAAATTTTTAAAAAATGCCAAAAAGGTCGATTCTATGGGTGGAAACAGCTTGATTAACTAGCATTAACTAACATTAACTCTTGTGATTACCCTATAACAGTGTAACACTGAACATGAACATTAAACATCTCAGAGATGCCTTGAACAGGAATCTGACTCTACAGTGGACACAGTTTCACTTAGTTGGCAGGAAGCTGGAGAACCTGAATGACCCAACATGAATGCAGAGAGCGTGAACTTCCACACAGAATGTAACCCGAGCTCAGGATCGAACCAGGGATCCTGGAGCTGCATCGAGCTCTGAGTAAATGCTGCGGTCATAACTTTACAGAGCTTTAGACTGTTCTCCTCACTCTCGTACTGTTCTGCTTTTTTCCCTCTCACCTCTTTTAATTGACTATTTATCTCATATGTCTGTCTAGCTCTCCTATCCTTTTATCTTTTGCTCTGTGTCTCATTTTCTCTCCGTGCGGCATCATTTTGATCTCTACGGCTGCTTAGGGACAGGCAACTCAGGACACTTGGGCAGAACACAGCCAAGCGCATTGCTGCCATCAGTAAATAAGCTGCAAATTAATTTGAGCTCATTAATTGGAAATTGTTTGCCTGGGGATCTCTATGTTATCCCAATTACTTACGATGCGAGCGGAGATGTAGGAACGTGTTCCCCCATTTTGTCCACTTACGAACGCATAGAAGGGTGTGACAGAAGGGGAAGAAACGACATGGTTAGTTAAGGGAAAAGAACGTCAGTGATTTCTTTTGTTATGTTCAAGAGACTTTTCTGACCTTTCAGGAGACCTTTTTGTTCTATGGCTCAGTATTTAAATGGATTCAGTCTGGTAAAAAAAGAGCACAAACTGAACTTGCGTGGTGGAACTGAAGTCCTGTTTCGTCTCAGCCACAAACAGATGGGAATTAAAAGCAAGCTTTAGGCATGACATTTGCTAGACAACCTTTAAACTCAACTTTCCGTGTTGCTATACATGTGTCAGAGCATGTAGCTGTGACAACATTGATATGAATATGAAGCAGCTGAACTAACAGGGCCATAATAAAGAGTAATAATAGAGAAGTTGCAATTGTCTAGTTTTCCATCCTCAGCTTCCATCTTAATTCTGTTAAAATGTACATATTATATTATGCCTATTTTTCCGAAGGTTAATACGGTTCCCTGGGGTCTTATTAACATGTCTGTGACATTCTTTGGTCAAAATGCGACAGGGATCAAATCCTGCAGATGTCTTTTCTCACTCTGTAAGACATCTCTTCCCAAAATCTTGGTTTCGTTGATTGTTGCTTTAAATGATAATGAGCCAGGGGTCACCCCGCCCCTTCGGCCACAGGGTGTGCCTATAGGCATACATGTACAGGTTTTTGCCAACCGGGTTTTGGGATGTTGGCTTCAAAAATAAAGTTAACAACCCAGCTGTTCTGTCCACTGAGGCTTGGAAGCCAATGCAGTAATGTGTGTTGGTCTGTACAGCCAACAGCAGTGCATTTCTCGTGCATTTTCCTCAGATTTGAATGAATGCGGGAACATCTGCGACTTGTGATTTTGTTAGTTTGTTTATTCGTTTTTCACGTCATTTCAGCATCGCTGGCTACCCAGGACAAGCACAAGGTCACATCGATACACAGTCATGGGGCAATTTGGTATCTCCAATTCACCTAACTTGCATGTCTTTGGACTGTCGGAGGAAACCGGAGTGCTCGAAGGAAACCCACGCAGACACGGGGAGGACATGAAGACTCTGTGATTAATGAGAAATAAACAAAGCAAAAAATGGCACTCCTCTGCAAACTCTCAAGCCATGGGTGGAGATGAGGGAGTGGTATCATTCCAGTGAGTTTGTTTGTGGCATAGGATCTGATACCAGTTCTGAACTGAGTGTTTAAGCTCATGTTTACTGGAATAGGCGGCGTACTGGCTGGCTTTTCACGTTTCAGAGATTGTGGTTTGGTAGGCAATCCAGAGACCCAACTGTATGTTCACAAAATGTTATGGAGCGATTTATACGACAGTCTTACAAATTCTCAATTCTGATTGGTCAGTCTAATCGGTGTTGATTATTTTTCTGAAACAGCATGTCTCTAACAGGTATTTTCTAGTTTCTTGTAAACGTTCGGTGTTGGGAATGCCTGTGGAGCAGGTTCCCGTTATTGCTGTCAATGGAAAAAATAGGCAGCTTCATCTGGTTTGGTGTCTGGTGAGTGTGAATGCCATACATATCATGCAGTTTATATCATAATTCATCAAATCATCAAGCTATTTAGTGAGCGCCCATGCCCTATAGGTGGGGACGGAATCCTTCAGGAAGATGCAACACCCATCAGGATTGAAATGTATAACAGGATGAAGGGGATCAGGCAGAATAATTGCAGTATTGTAAAAGTGTTCGTCAGGATTATGACTTATGAGTGGGATTTAAACTCATGACCTTCTTATAAATAGGCCTAAGCCTTAAGCACCGAGCTACCACTTCTCTTTGAAAGCTCTCAACCACTCTACTTTTTATTTGGGTTCATGTTCTGTGAGGTGGAGAACGTTCTTGAGGAGGTTGTTCGTCTATCTAATGAACCATTGGTTGGTTTTGGGAAATCCCAGTTTCCAGAACACACCTTGGTGAATTGGGTGCTACTCTGGATGCTCATTTTTGACCCATAGCTTTGCATCTTTATTTGAGTTTGGGCTGAATGACTTTGGGATTTCTGTGTGTTGTTGAGCTGATCGCCTGTCAGTCAAAAACTTGTACAAGTTCCTCTGAGCGTCACAAACGTCTGAGGCGATGCTTAGCCTTTTTAGATATTTTGAACCGCTAATGTGTGCCAGTGGTTTGCTTTCCTTTCTATGATCATTTGCTTTATGCACAGAGCTTGTGTTTCTGTCTTCCCTTCTCATTTGTAACTACTCTCTCCATCTGTGTCATATTTCTTCCCAGATGCTAAAGAAATCGTTCTAAAGGCTCAGATCCTGGCAGGGGGCCGAGGCAAAGGGGTGTTTGACAGCGGCCTGAAAGGTGGAGTGCACTTAACCAAAGAGTGAGTGAGTTCCTGCTCTGGAAGATTGGAGACATTGTCCTCTAACATTCTCTATCATTCTCTCTCTCTCCTGCATTCTCCTTTGTTCTCTTGCCTTTTCTGTCTCTCTTTCTTTAAAATTGACAATCCACAGTCAGCTGCTTTCTGCACACTTACCGTCTCACTCGGTTATCTCAGCCATGTCGGGCCCTTAGGCCTACATCTGTTGTACATCTGTATTGTTTTTTTTTCCCCTTCCTTTTTTCCACTTTCACCCTATATATAAAAGAAATTTTTTTCAATAACATAATATATATGGCCATCCCTTTTCATGTGTTCCCAGCCCGGCGGTGGTGCAAGAGCTGGCCAATAAGATGCTCGGCTTCAACCTGGTCACCAAGCAGACACCGAAGGAGGGCGTCAAGGTCAACACGGTGAGTTCGCCTCCAGAAGGCAGGAGCTACCTTTTACCTCACTGCTCATAATCTGCTATTCCATTCCATGAAATTAATGACTGAGCTTGGGCCCAGGTTGTGGAAAAAAAAATCCCATTAGCATTTTTTTCTCTCTACCTCACCTTGTCCCTTTCTTTTGTAGACTGAAGAGATGAGAACACTTTGAAGCCTACCCATTTTCCTTCTATCTTAAATAAAAGAGAAAAAAAAAAATCATAGTTATGAAAACATGTGAAAACCAAAGCCATTGAAGAGCCAGTGTGTCATCTCTCTGTCACTAACAAGCCAGTGGATCACTTTCTCATTTTCTCTTTTTTTCCCCCTCTTTCTTTTACCCACACTGCTGTCTGTAGAGTAGAAAATGAAAACAGAAAACATGCCTATATTTACAGGTAATAAATGCACGGTGCTATTAGTGTTAGCTTGCTTTTGTTGTTCCCCGTTTCACGGCTGTGTGTTTGATGAGGTTGGAGCATTGTGACCCTACACACACTGCCCTTTGCTCCCATCAGTCTGCTAGAGAAACAGAACAAAATGAACCTCACATTTTACCCTGGGTTTGTGTTTAATCAGTCTGCACATTTCAGTGTACTTTCAGAAAAAACTTTTAACAAAAAGATTACAACAACAGAGGACAGGTTCATTCCAGACTCGCTGCTTTTGCTTTGTCAGGTTCAAGTTCACGCTTTATGGAGTATTTGTGTGTCTGTCGAGTGGTCTCTCTCTCTCTCTCTCTCTCTTGTTCTCTCTCTCTCTCTCTCTCTCTCTCTCTTGTTCTCTCTCTCTCTCTCTCTCTCTCTCTCTTGTTCTCTCTCGCTCTCGCTCTTTTTCACCGCTTATGGGAGTCACTCCAAGCAGACACATGTAGACTGGTGGAAATTCGACACAGGTGAGAATCATCACTCTTTACCCACTGATTCGACCCGCCTCATCTCTGTCCACAGTTGACCTTCAGCTAAATCCATACTGTCACATACCTGTCTCCCTGTCCTGCAGCCTTTTTGGTATTGGGTCTTGGTCAGACCTCAGTTGCTGCTGTCTTATAATTTTGGACATGCACTTGCCTGAGGCCCAATTGAAAGCCCAGATATCATACTTCCACCCTTCCAAATGCACACTTCTTTGGGTATGCTTTGACTCTGACTCTAATGCCTGTGAGTCTGTCTTTTATGTTTTTGCCCCAGAATTTAATAGACTGGTACCAGCAGTTGCTCATGAATATACCCATCCACACATCTCACCTTCACCAAATGTTCACTTCCCAAAACTGCACATTGAATAAAGCTTTGGTGGACTGAGGTTTGATTACACCCCAAGTCCACCAAGGCCTGATGTTTACTCCCTTGTTTACTCACCGGTATGCAGTACAGTACAGTACAGTACAGTATCCGAATCAGAGTTCCCATCTCCATGGGTGAACACTGATCCTGGAAAAGCCAAGCTTCCCTGCGGTGCCATTAAACCTGTGTGGGTTTTGCCCAAGCTCTGGTGGGCATGGGATGTTCCCCCTGTGGAAAAAAACCCAGAGCCTGGGAAAGTGTTGAAGAGGCAGGGGAGGAAGAACCAGGGAACCAGTTCTGCGGTGCCGGTTTCAGGGCCCTGGCACCTCACTTCTAGGAAGCTGGACCGTGGGGATAAGAGGGGAGGAGTGAGGGGGTGTGAGAAAGACCAGGGAAGCCCGGTTCAGGAACCACCGCCAAGCTGGCCAGCTTTGTTCAGGGATACGAGCCAGTGGCACTGGACCCACTCCTCTATTCCTGTCGGGAGACCAGGGATGAATTGTACCAGTATCTCCAGCTCAAAGATCTGTTCTGCGTCCAGCTCCTCTGCCATCAACCTCTGGTGACAGGAGACAGGTGGTGCTCCTCGTGTTTGGCCAGAGAGCTGCCAGACCACCCATTTGACACTGAAATACTCTAGCAGTTTCTGTCATAACAGCTCCTGGGTGCCAAGCTGAGATTCCCCTGATAGGAAGCTCAGGGGAAACTTGGAGGGGTTGCAATATCTATTCCTCCTCCAGCCATTCCCATGTAGTTTTGGCATGCTGGAAGTGCTCCAGGAAGGCCTCTGGATTGTCTGTGGAGTCCACCTTGTTGACAGTCACATATGGCATGGTGGCAGGGGACACAACTGGAAATATGATGGGCTGTGGGAGCTTCTGGAATGTCCACTGGAATGCCCATCTTGGGGTTTGGCACCACTGTACACACAATGTGTGTTTGTCCCATGCAAGCTCTGCCAGGCGGTAGAAGGTACGTGGTTTCTCTGGCTGTTAGTTCTAGGAAAGGCAGTGTAGTCTCTGTATCTGTCAGTCCTAGTGAAGGAGGCATAATCTCTCTGGCTTTCAGTTCTACGAAAAGAGGTGTGATCTGTTTGGCTGTCGGTCCTAGTAAAGGACGTGTGGTTTCTGTGGCCTAGTCCTAACAAAGGTATGGCCTCTGTGGCTGTCAGTCTCGGGCCAGGAGGGATATATGTACCTGTAAGTGTTGGTGAAAGGGGTGTGGCCTAACTGCCTGGCAGTTCATGTTGGAGAGTTACTTTAAATTTGTTCCAGGGTTGGTTTCCATTGGTGCTGTGTATATTGTCATGGCCAGCAGTCATAGACTATTTTAATAAATGGAGTGTGTGTGTAGCAGGGGTGGATTCAAGACCCATTAAGAGGTTGTAATTGTGTTGTCATTCTCAGTTTCCACAAACACAAAACCACTAGTAAACTGTCACCATGCCAGCAGCTTATCCATTAATGTGGCTGTATTCAGAGAACAATACAGATGCAGTAATGTCTAGCGCACACACACACACACACACACACACACACACTCTTTCTTGTCCCAGTTACTGTCCGTGTCCTTGTTAATGTAAATGTGTCTCTGTGGTTGAAGGTGATGGTGGCTGAGGCTCTAGATATCTCTAGGGAGACATATTTCGCCATCCTGATGGACCGTACTTGTAATGGACCTGTGATGGTGGGCAGCCCGCAGGGGGGAGTGGACATCGAAGAGGTGGCTGACAAAACACCAGAACTTATCTATAAGGTACACACACACACACACACACACACACACACACACACACACACACACACACACACACAGAGATACAATCAATTTCTTGCTTTCACTTAATTACTTCTATACAATTTGGGCAGGCTCTTTCTCCATCCATCCATCCATCCATCCATCTATCCTGTCTCTTACTCACTGTCTCTTATTAAGCTGTCTGTCTGTCTGTCTGTCTGTCTTTCTGTCTGCCTCTCTAATTATTTATCCATCTATCTTTTGGTTAATCAGTTGATGAGTATAGCTGTCTGTCTTTTCTGTCTTTCAGTCTATCAGTCCATCCATCCATCCATCCATCCACCC
>JAOVVH010000001.1:6405685-6416574 GCA_028566435.1 Scorpiodoras heckelii
AAGACATGCATGTTAGGTTGATCGGTCACTCTAAATTGCCCGTAGGTGTGAATGTGTGCGTGAGTGTGTGTTGGCCACACGATGGACTGGCGACCTGTCCATGGTGTACCCCGCCTTCACCCGATGACGCTGGGATCCCCCCACCCCAAAAAAAAAACCAGAATGAAGGCTGCTGGGTTTTACATGCTAAAAAAAAAAGAAGTAAATGTCACAGTCAAAGTCTCCAGAAGATCTGTGGCAGATTCTCCAAGATACTCAGCAAAACTTAAAAGCTAATTTCCTTATAAAACTGCACACATTGTACCTGGGAACACTGTTTAAACCAAAAGGCACCGCAAATATCGACTTCCTTTAGTTTATTACTGTTTACTGCACTTTATAAAATGTGTTCTTTTATGTATAAACATCATTATTTTACAACAAGTCTTTGCATGTGCCTAAGACTTCTGCATCATACTGTACAGTAATTAGCTGGTTTTACTGAGCATCTTGGAGAATCTGCGACAGCTCTTCTGGAGACTTTGTCACACTTACTTCTTTTTTTGCATGTAAAACCCAGCAGCCTTCATTATGCTTTGTGTCTGAAAAGTGATCCGTTATGTAACGTATTGCTTTCCTTACTGACGTACAAACATTTTTGCGCCTAAAAACAATAGGGAGTCTAAGACTGTAAATCAACACCTTCTGACCAATCAGAATTTACGACAGCTCTGGGGTGTAATGAATTTATCGTCATACTGTAGATTCCCCTTTAGCGTGTTAAACACATAAACCAGTATTTACAAAACAAACTTCTCGTTTCCATTATGCAAATTTTGCTTCTGTTTCAGTCGACGTGTAAACGTGAGCGCTGTCACACGCCTGTCACGGACTTCGCTAAAACGAGTTCCAAACTCCGACATGCAGAGTAGGAACTTTGTAGGTCAAGTGGTGTGAAGCCCATCTGAAAGTCACCGATTGATCTCTGTGAAAAGGGGAGAAGGTGTTTAATTATTAAGGCAGCCGCCTCATTTTCAATGCCCCTCGCCAACCCAAAATACACCTGTCTCTTCAACTCAGCCTCCGTCATCCCTCATTCCACCACCATCACTCAGCATTACAATCAGTTTCTGCATTAGAGATGGAAATTAAACTCCAGAAGTTCCAGGATGTGCCCTCTACTCTACAGCTATCACCAGATATCCGGTCTAATTAGGAGTCCAAGCGACAGATGTACATGTTAGGGGTTTGAAAATGTGTTGTCGTGTAAATGTTGGTGGATATACACAGATTAGGCATAACATTATGACCACCGATCGGTGTATTCAGATATTCATACTATTCTATAGCAGAAGTTCAGGGAGAGGTTTGGGCTGCAAGGTGAAATTCTGGTTTATAAGTGCACTCATTGTAGTACATTATTAGTGTCTATGGTAACAACTTGCGTACAGACTTGCGTGTCGGACGCGCCTCGTGATTGGATTAAATAAATGTCTTTGATTGTTGATAAAGTGAAGTTTTCTGTAAGGAGATGTTCTAGTAACATTTCTGGAAAAAATCTGTAGTGTCAGCTCCTAGTAACAGTCAGAGGTAAATCCAGGGTTCAGATTATGGGGGGATTTGGAAAAGGGTCTGGTGCCCCTAATTATAAAGATTTGGACCTAAAAAAAATGGTACAAACAATAAAGAAAATTCAGTGTAAATCAACTAAAATTTCAACAACAAACAACTAAAACCCCCAAAAATTTCAGACACCCCTAAAGTGGACCAGACCATTTGTTAATTTTGACGTTAGTATCTTGCATCCTCATAGTCTACACTCACGTGTAGTGCACAAGCCAGTGGATACACTGTAGGTTAATGTATGTAGCCAGCTATCTACCTTGTGCAATACCTTTACTTCCTTATCTTGACAGTTTCTGAATTAGATCGTGTCAAGTGTCTGTGGATGAATGCTAATGTTAGCTAGTTTCCAAATTTAGCTTCAGTTAAGTTTCAGTTAAGCTAAATAAGGTTAGCTAGCTAAATCCAAAGTTCAATTTCCAGTGTCGGCTTGGCATTTCATTAACTATATAAAATGTCTATAAAATGTCTACCTATGTAATATTATATGCTCATAGCTAACACTGGTGCGTAGTCATGAGCAATGAGATAATGGTTGTTGTAGAGATATGTTTTGACATCAGTATAAATGATAGAATATTATTTAATTTTAATATTCTTTTGTGTAACTATGGTGCTTTAGTCATTTATTTATTTATTTATTTATTTATTTATTTATTTATTTATTTATTTATTATATTAGCTTTTATAATAGCCACCTCCTTTGTTTTCAGTTAGGAATTCAGGAGTGTTACCCTTTTGGGAAATTTTACAATATTGAACTCCATGTGTGCTAAAAAGCCGAGTAACTGTATTAGTTCAAATGCATGGCTACTTTGAATGAACTCAGATTAGATTTCATTCACAACATGAGCAGGATGAAAGGAGATCATTTGAGAAGTTTGGTGCTAAAAAAAACAGTACATTGAAACACGAAAGGATTTGGATTTAGAGATGATAATGTTCCCTGTATTTTCTGTGCTTGTCATGCACGCTTAATCCTGAGCAGGGCAGTATGGGTGATGGTAAGTTTTACACTGATGTGCTGTTGTATAAAGCAGTGGGAGGTCAGAATGACCGTCAACAGACAGGAGGAGGAGGTCAGGAGGACCAAAGAAGCGAGTTAGAAAGGATACTTTGCTTATTATCTACAGACGGCAGACATTAGACAAGCAAGATACTGTAAGGATTGTAAGACTTCAGTTCACTGTGCTGCACTGGGTTCCCTTTACACCCTGGAGATTTCTCTGTAACATGGCAAGCTTGCACATTTCAGCTTGTTTTTGGTAAAAAACTGATGTTGGATTCCACGTGCCAAAGATGAAAAAGACCATCTGCACTGTTACCAATGAAAAGTTCTAAAATCAGTGCCATCATGTGATGGCATGGGGCTGCATCAGTGTCCACAGCATGGTATTTTGGAGAAACATATGCTGCCGTCAAGACAATATCTTTTCCCAGGAACTCCATGTGTATTTCAGCAGGACGATGCCAGGCCTCATTCTGCACGAGTTACAACAGTGTGACTTGACAGGCCTGCCTGCAGTCCAGATCTGTCTCTTATTGAAAATGTATGGAGCATCATGAAGAGGAGAATCAGACAACAGTGACCACAGACTGTTGAGCAGCTCAAGTCTTGTACACAGCAAGAATGGGCAAAAATTTAACTTGCAAAACTGCAACAGTTGATTAAATGATTAAACAGTATAATTAAAAGAAACGGTGATGTGACCCAGTGGTAAACACGCCTCTGTAACAACTTTTCTGAATGTGTTGCAGCCATCAATTCATAAATTTGTTTATATTTAACAAATAGAATTAAGTTCCTCATTGAATACAATGAAAATCTTTTCTTTATCCTTTCCTTGCCTGTTAAATAAAGCTTCAAGTGAATTAACAAATTACAGATTAAATTTTTTATTGCATTTTTGAAAATTGTCCCAACTTTTCTGGAAATGGGGTTTGTAAAAAAAACATTGTACATACTGCCATATTTGGACTTATTAGTTTATGAGACAATGTGAAAAGACAGAGAGAGAGAGAGAGAGAGAGAGAGAGAGAGAGAGAGAGAGAGAGAGAGGCAGCAGCAAAAAACCATAACTGCTGAAAAGACAGTTAATGAAAAAAAACAGACAAATATGTATTCAAATTTATATTCATTTATTCACCTCACAGCCCACAATTTTTACATCAAGGTCAGTGAGGTTAAGCAGGTAGTGCTTTTATCATTAAAAAATCTCAGCGGGTCAAAACAAATCAGCAGGAATTATTTGGGAAATTCACTAACTGCTGTGCCTGTCCTTTATTATGCTGACATTGTGTTCCTCTTCTTCCATTAATGAAAACCAATTTCTCTCTTTTTTTTTTAAAAATGTAACTTTTATGTATATTTTTAAAAATGTATTTTCTGCTACGCTGGATTAATAAACAAGTACATATTCTCTTGTTCTGTTTCTTCGGTTTTTCTCATTACATTGCATTGCCTACATTGACTGTACCTCCCTCCTTTTATAAAACGTTCCCCCCTTCCTCTTGATCCTTAAAAAAATATGATTAAGTGGGAGATGAAGCAGTGGGGTTAACAGCTGGAAATTACTATTAATTAGTATTACATTCCCATTATGTTACAGTCCCTGCAACTTCTGTGTGACATCGGGTTGACCCTGAACACACACAGACACGCACGGAGTCAGAACACATCTGATACACACACACACACACACACACACACACACACACACACACACACACACACACACACACACAAATAGACATTTGCTGATGAGAGACTGCAAATGTCACGGCACCAGAGCACAGATGGGTAAAGACCCTGAGGAACGACACAGAGAGAGCAATAAAGCCTGAGGATTATGAAGATGATACATCAGGATTGTGCTCATGCTAACAGGACAGATGACCTCATTGGCTATGTGGGAATGAGATCACTTCCTCCAGGCAGATTCGCTTAAAGGCCACGGCTCCAGGCTGTGATCAGTATTATAGTTCGTTATGATAATTATCCTTAATTATTTTTTGCCTACAGACGCGGTTACGCCATGTTCCAGATCATGATCACAGTGGGTGTGGCTTAAACAATAGTCTTCAATAGAACAAATATGATCTGACCTCTGTGATTGTTTGATTGTTGTGTGTTTTACACCCAAACACAAAACAATCAAATACACAAACACAAAACTCACACACAACTCAAACACAACTGTTGCAAAATTTGAACAAACAGCTCCTATAAAGTCCCATAACTAACTTAATACACATAAGGTCCAACATACAACACAAACACGCACAACTCCAATACAGTCCAGTACAAAACTCAAAACTCCAGTATAGACCAACACACAATTCAAATACACTACTCAAATCCTACAGCTCAAACACAAACTCAAGACTTTCAACTCCCACACTGTCCAGCAAACAGCTCCAACACAACTCAAACACACAACACCCAACTGTACACCATACAACATAAATGCACAAACTCTAACACACAACTCAAAACATTTAACTCCCACACTGTCCAACAAACAACTCAGTCACGCAAGTCAAACACACAGCTCCCTTACTGTCCACCATACAACTCAAACACACAGCTCAACACATTCAACTCCTACACTGTCCAACCTACAACTGAAACACACAACTCAAACATTCTACTCCCATACTATCCAACATACAACTCAAACACACAACTCAAGACATTGAACTCCCACAATGTCTAACAAACTACTCAATCACACAACTCAAACATACAGTTCCCTTAGTGTCCAATATACAACTCAAGGCATTCAACTCCCACACTGTCCAACATACAACTCAAAGAACTCAAACACGCAATTCCCATACTGCCCAACATACAACTCAAATGCACAGCTCAAACATTCTACTCCCATACTATCCAACATACAACTGAAACACACAATACAAGACATTCAACTCCCACACTGTCCAACAAACAACTCAATCACACAACTCAAACACACAGTTCCCTCAGTGTCCAACATACAACTCAAACACACAACTCAAAACACACAGTTCCCTTAGTGTACAACATACAACTCAAACACACAACTCAAACATTCTACTCCCATACTATTCAACATACAACTCAAACACACAGTTCCCTTAGTGTCCAATATACAACTCAAACACACAACTCAAACATTCTACTCCCATACTATTCAACATACAACTCAAACACACAGTTCCCTTAGTGTCCAATATACAACTCAAGGCATTCAACTCCCACACTGTCCAACATACAACTCAAAGAACTCAAACACACAACTCCCACACTGTCCAACATACAACTCAAAGAACTCAAACATACAATTCCCATACTGCCCAACATACAACTCAAATGCACAACTCAAACATTCTACTCCCATACTATCCAACATACAACTGAAAAACACAACACAAGACATTCAACTCCCACACTGTCCAACATACAACTCAATCACACAACTCAAACACACAGTTCCCTTACTGTCCAACATACAACTCAAACACACATCTCAAGACATTTAATTCCCACAATGTCCAACAAACAACTCAATCCCAGAACTCAATTCCCATACTGTCCAAAATACAACTTAAAACTTTCAACTCCCATACTGTCCAACACAAAACACAAACTTCAAACATTCAATTCCCACACTGTCCAACACAGCTCCCACGTAGTCTGACCAAACAGAAACACACAGCTTGAACTCACAACTCCTGTACTCCAAGAAACAAACAATTCAAACACACAAATTCCTTAAAGACAACTCAGACACACTTGATTTGGACCTTAAGGGTCGAAACTGGAGACTTTGTGCTTGCTACACAAAGATTTGATCTGTGTATGTGTGCATCATCAAAGAATGACCGTTTCCCTGACCGTGTTCTGAAGGCTCATATTGGTAACAGATGAGGCAATGTGTGTGTATGATATACAATTGTCAGACATTTGAGCAATAAAGCATGTTTATTAAGAAGCATAATGTTCATCTGATGTCATATTACTCCACAGATTTCCTCCAAATGAGATCATTGTCATATGGGGACCAGGTGTTTTGAGAACGTGCCTACTTTTGTGTGTGTGTGTGTGTGTGTGTGTGTGTCACCAACAGCTGTTTGGACCTATTCACATTTCTCGGCTGTTCTGGCAATGGAGACCCTCATCCATATGGGCTGGAGCACTAGAACATTATCAAGCCTTATTACCCCTGCAGTAACGGCTTATTTACTATCAGACAGGCTCATCTGTGTGCTGATCTTCTGGACTATAAATATCTGAATGTTGTTTACTCTGTAATGTTGTTTAATGATCAAGCTACAGCATTTAAATAACAATGAATCCATGTAGGAACAGCTCTCTTGCCTGTGGATTACACAGAAGATTAAAAAGAAAATGATTATAGGTAATGATGTCAATAATGTATATGTCAACAATGTGATTTAGATGAGTTGCTTGATTATTAGAATTACAGAAACAGTACCTTGTGAAGGAGTGACATGTTTGGTTGTGTTTGGGTTGTGTGTTGGAGGGGATCACAAGCGAGGCTCAGCACACATGAACGATTATCTGTGCTGCTCACCAATAACTGCTTAACAACTCAACAAAACACTTAAATGTATATTATTAATGACCATTAATCCTTGTGCTGTTTTTTAGTCTAGTGATTATAGCTTGCTGTCACAGTGTTCAAAAGTTTGAATAAAATTTGTGTTATGGGAGTTGTGTGTGTGAGCTGTCTACTGAATTGTATGGGAGACGTGTGTTTGAGTTGTGTGAGTTTTGTGTTAAACTGTATTCGCATTGTGTTCGAGTTGTGCATTGAACTATATGGTGTCGTGTGTTTGAATTGTGTGAGTTGTGTATTGAGCTGTCTGGGACTTGTGTGTTTGAGTTGTGTGTTGAACTGTATGAGAGTTGTGTGTTTGAGTTGTGTATTGAACTGTATGGGATTTGTGTGTTTGAGTTGTGTATTGAACTGTATGGGAGTTGTGTGTTTGAGTTGTGTATTGAACTGTATGGGAGTTGTGTGTTTGAGTTGTGTATTGAACTGTACGAAGTTGTGTGTTTGAGTTGTGTATTGAACTGCATGCGAGTTGTGTGTTTGAGTTGTGTATTGAACTGCATGTGAGTTGTGTGTTTGAGTTGTGTATTGAACTGTATGGAAGTTGTGTGTTTGAGTTGTGTATTGAACTGTATGGAAGTTGTGTGTTTGAGTTGTGTATTGAACTGTCTGGGAGTTGTGTGTTTGAGTTGTGTATTGAACTGTCTGGGAGTTGTGTGTTTGAGTTGTGTATTGAACTGCATGCGAGTTGTGTGTTTGAGTTGTGTATTGAACTGTACGGGAGTTGTGTGTTTGAGTTGTGTATTGAACTGCATGCGAGTTGTGTGTTTGAGTTGTGTATTGAACTGCATGCGAGTTGTGTGTTTGAGTTGTGTATTGAACTGTATGGGAGTTGTGTGTTTGAGTTGTGTATTGAACTGTCTGGGAGTTGTGTGTTTGAGTTGTGTGAGTTTTGTGTTGAATTGTTTGGGAGTTGTGGGTTTGATTTGTATTTTTTGTGAATGCTTGATTATTAACGCCCCATATAAAGTTTTCAGTACAGGATTAAATGTAACTATATATGAAATTGTACCACTGAATAATTAAAATATGTATTTGGACCACATTATTCTGGTTATTTGACAGCGGGAACGTGGGACGGCATTACAGACTTTACTGCCCCTGAAACATAAGTCTTTCGGGTCACAAGGCCGAAGTCACAATCCAAGTTTGGGTCTCCGGTGTGAATGTCAAAGATGTGATACAATGAGTCTGTTTTCAAGACCTTCACTACCCAGAGATCCGACCGAGTGAGTCCACACACTGTACTGTAGTCAGAGAGCCAGAGGTCAAAGGCACAGACAAACCGTCACCGAGACGGTCACGGAGATATCGCTGAATACGGAATGCCGTAATCCTTCATCAGCACACATTTTCCTGACACACACTCCTGACTGAACATATGTCCACTCTGAACACCAGTGAAAGTCAGTGTGACCTGCAGCCATGTGGTGTTAAACGGTCAGATACAGCACACTGACGCCACCTGCTGGACACTCAAGTTACAGTGACACCAAGTGGCCCGCTAATGCAGTAAAGGAGAGAGTCGTATATTCATGTACAGATTAACACAACAAACCAATCAATCAATCAATCAATTAGTTTTACTGGTCACTTTTCACTAATATTTTGCATAATAACTTGGACTGCATGAAGACCAGGTATTTATAAATGACTGCAACTGTTTTTAAAATCTTATATATAATAAAAAGCTGTATTTTACAGTCAAACAATTAGGCATTAAAGTATACACTTAAACAAAAAAGACTCGTTCGTGATTATACAAGTGTGTATGAGGGAGTTAAAAGGGAGAGAAAGGCGGTGTGCCAATTACACTGCTGCTGTAACTCGGATCACTAAATCCCACTTTCATGCCTCAGCAGATAAAAAGCTAGAGTCAGGAATGAACCTAATAAAAGTGGAGAGGTAAATGATCCCTACAGAGGACAAAATCCAAGCCAAAGCTGGCAGCACAAAGCCGAAGGCTACAGCTGAACACTAACCCATTTTTAATTCAATATGTTTTATATGGTGGACTTCAGCTAACATTTCACTTATTTAATGTTAAAGTTCCACAACTCAATTTATAAAAGTAGCCATAAATCGACTGTTTCCCAATCAGCTTTATGTAAAATTAAATTATTATTAAATAGTCTTAAATGTTGAGCTGTATGGGAGTTGTGTGTTAGAGTTGTGTGTTCGAGTTGTCAATTAGAGTTGTGTGGTTGAGGTGTGTCTTCGAGCTTTGTGTTAGAGTTGTGTGGTAGAGTTGTCAGTTAGAGTTGTGTCTTCAAAGCTTTATATTAGATTTGTGTCTTAGAGCTGTGTGGTAGAGCTGTGTGGTAGAGCTGTCAGTTAGAGTCGTGTCTTCGAGTTTTGCGTTAGAGTTGTGTGGTAGAGTTGTCCGAGTTTTGTCTTCGTGCTTTACGTTAGAGTTGTGTCTTAGAGCTGTGTGGTAGAGCTGTCAGAGTCGTGTCTTCGAGTTGTGTCTTCGAGCTTTGTGTTAGAGTTGTGTGGTAGAGTTGTCAGTTAGAGTTGTGTCTTCGAGCTTTACCTTAGAGTTGTGTCTTAGAACTGTGTGGTAGAGCTTTGTGGTAGAGCTGTCAGTTAGAGTCCTGTCTTCGAGTTGTGTCTTCGAGCTTTGCGTTAGAGTTGTGTCTTAGAGTTGTGTGGTAGAGTTGTGTGGTAGAGTTGTGTGGTAGAGTTGTCAGTTCGAGTTGTGTGGTCGAGTTGTGTCTTCGAGCTTTGCATTAGAGTTGTGTGGTAGAGTTGTCAGAGTTTTGTCTTCGAGCTTTACATTAGAGTTGTGTCTTAGAGCTGTGTGGTAGAGCTGTGTGGCTGTGTGAGTTGTCAGAGTTGTGTCTTCGAGTTGTGACCAAGCTTTATGTTAGAGTTGTGTCTTAGAGTTGTGGTAGAGCTGTGTGGTAGAGTTGTCAATTAGAATTGTGTCTTCGAGTTGTGACTTCGAGCTTTGCTTTAGAGTTGTGTCTTAGAGCTGTGTGGTAGAGTTGTGTCTTAGAGCTGTGTGGTAGAGTTGTGTCTTAGAGCTGTGTGGTAGAGCTGTGTGGTAGAGTTGTGTGGTATAGTTGTGTGTGGGAGCTCTGTGTTCAAGCGAACCATGAGAGACACAACAGTATAGAAAATGTAACCAATATACGAAATCAATCAGCTTCTTCATGTGGAAAAAAACAGACAAATAGAAAGATGAGGTAGTGAGGGAAGGCCGGTGCAGGTCCGTGTAGTGCTCTCTATGGCCAGAAGGGGGCGAACTTTCATTGCACAATCAGAATTCATTACAGACTTAAAAATAAATAAATAAATAAATAAATAAATAAACAAACAACTTTTGGGTACTATTAAAGCAAACTCCATAAGAAAACCACACCCTGGTCATTTATTTATTTATTTATTTATTTGTTGAACTTTTTTACTTACTAACCTATTTATGTACTAATGTGTTTATTTATTTATTTGTTCATTTATTTATCTTACTTAAATTTTTACTTACTAACCTATTAATATACAAATTTATTTATTTTTTTAAGTAACTTACAATTTTAATTACTAACCTATTTATGTATTAATGTGTTTATTTATATATTCATTTATTTAACTCAAGATTTTACTAACCTATTTGTGTACAAATCTATTTATTTATTTAACTTACAATTAGACTTACTAACATAT
>JAOVVH010000001.1:6481249-6511695 GCA_028566435.1 Scorpiodoras heckelii
ATTCTATATCGTCTGGTGTAAAACGTCTTTTCATCCCTATGCCAATTTTTACACCTCAGCCAAGTCAGAATGTCTGTCGCTAATATCCTGGCTCTACCATTTAATGAATAAAGCCAATATCTGTGTTACACAGCCGCGTGCAAGTCCCATCCCATAATTCATTTTGCCATTAAAACGCCATCATTCTGCCTAGGTGGTGGTGGGGAGGGTGTCCAAAACAAGTGGCCATTTTCCAAGTTTCCCATTGCATGTGGATAAAACGACACTATGCTAATGGAGCTCGGTGTGACTCATACACACCCTCAGGGTTGTAAGAATAGGGCTTCAGTCTTTAACCCCCACATGTACCCCCCGTCCCAAACCACCCCACCCTCTCTCAGCCCTCCCATGCTGCCTGCTGGGTCATGACCCCTGACCCAGAATAGCAGGCTGGGTGGTTCTGCAAGCCGAAGGGGGGTAGCGATTGGTGGGTGCTTCGGTGACTAGCACGTATACGCTGTCCTTTGCTTGTTAGAAGTGTTGGTAAGCAATGGAGTGGTGTATGAAATGTGTGGGGAAGGAATGTCAGGGGGCCTCAATTCCTAATTAGGATCTGAAAGAGTGTGTCACTGCTTTGAGCGTTGAGAAGTTAGTCATCAGTCGATTAGCACCACATGACGCGGTTTACTTTAAATCCCCAAGAGTCACTGATTTCAGCTGTAGTTTAATTTGCGTGCTTAATTTAAAATAAAAGGCAGAATGGTTCATAGGTCTGACACGAACAGCTCACGATCCAGACATGTAGCGAGAAAATGTGCAGAGAAAGTTGAAACCCAAACCGGTTTGCTCCAGGTGTGTGCCATAGCCTGGAGCTCTCGATGAGTCTATGAGAGAGAGAGAGAGAGAGAGAGAGAGAGAGAGAGAGAGAGAGAGAGAGAGCATGTGAATGTGTGCATGTTTGCGTTATCGGAGCTAGTTGAGGGCCTGGCTGTGTTTAGCTTGGCTTGCCTGGCACTGAGATTAACAGCCTCCTGCGTTCAAGAGGCTCAGAGCACGCAGCTCGCATGTTTTCAAGGACACGTATTTGGAAGCCGAGTCGTGATCAGACAATTTATCACCTAGTCATTTTAGTAGGAACGTTTAAGAACACGAATAGCGATGGTGAAGGGCATAGCCTCAAACATGGGCAACAAACTTGCTAACTGAACCAATGACCGCTCTATTCTAGACCAAATTTCTTTCTACGACGTCCCGTGCCTGAGCGCCTCATAACCCCAAACCCACCCTCCCAAAAAAAACTTGTTTTAAGAGAAATGTGTACAAAGTGAGCTTGATGGATGAATCATCTGTGAATTCTGTACATCTGGTAAGAGTTTGGAAATCTGGAAAAGACATTAAGGGGAGAACATAGATAGGGGAGGGGTGGAAAAAAAACGAGAATCGGAGAGCATTGGGCCTTGAGGAACACCCCCCAGCATGTGTAGTAGGGTAACTGAAAATGACAACCTGGCACATCATAGTGTCTATGAGAACTGGGAAATTTCAGTGCTTATGATTTGCATAGAGGAATAATGGATTTAATATTTTGTCCATATTATTGGAAAATCACTGAATGTAATATTGTTGCTTTTGGGGGTAGGCATGTGGGGGTGTAGGAAACAGCTCAATCTGAATACTGATATATTCCCAGACATTTGTAAAGTTACCATCTTTCATACGACTAATCAAATGACATTTTATCTCTAAAACAAACTCTAACCTTGTATTTTAGGTTAACCTTAGTATTCCATCAGCATGCCATCGTTTCGTTATCCCGATGCTGACAGTGTGGCTAGCTCAAAACCAGTTCAGCTAGCTAAAAATGCATGATCCTGATTGGCTAATCGTGCTTCTCACTATAGCAGCTAGTCGCCAATAAAACATGATTCACCAAACTCGACACAAATTTTTGCCGCTTATGAAACGATCGCTGGCCTTTTATGAACACCACAGTAGTGTAGTAATAAGGAATCTGATTAGCTGTAGGGTAAACTTTGTTTAACGAAACACCCACGTAGCTCCCTTTTATTTCTGTAAAACAGTTCACCTGTGCAGTGTAAAAAAATTCTTTATTCAATTTAACAGTAAAACATTAAACAGTAAAAAACTGTTTTTCCTTGTATTTCAAAATGACGGTAAGCGATATTAAAATTACAAGAATAAACTGTTTATTAAAATGTCACGTGATTTAACACAAAAAAATCTGTATAAATGAAATACATTAAATATCTATTTTTAACAGCTTTTAGGTGACACTTAAAACTAAACTGTAAAAACAGTTTTATTAATTGTAGTTTATTAAAGTTTATTACCGTATTTAAATAAAAAAACTAAATGTGACTTTTTTTTCGTAACATTTCTGACAGTTCATTTAAACTTGGGCTTTTGTAATGTAAAATGAAATGTTTTTTGTTGTTTTATATGTAAAATGGTCTTGGATTTATGGAACAACAGTAATAGCTAAGCCGTGGGCTTGTGGTGAAGGAAATATCCCCGTGAGCGGCAGCTCGTCGGCTCGATCCCCAGAAACAACAGACATGACTGAATCGCCATTGAGCAATGTACCTGATCCCCAACTGCCTCCAATGGTTTCACTTTACTCAAGTTTTCTTGTTTGTTTTTTTATTACTTTTTATTTTAGATGTTAACTATGGTAAAGATAATTACTCTCTTTTACAGACATTTTCTGGCACCCCTGCTACCAGAAAATTACCGTTTTTTTTACACTTTCTTTTTTTTACAGTCTGTACGATTAAACGGATATGAACTTATATGAACGAATACGCACCTAATGTATTCTTAGCAGAAAAATATATCTGAGAAATATCAGCATCAGCATAGCTTATACTATTTGCAGAATAAGAAGTTAATGTTATTTTAAAAAAACGCTATAAGTGTTATTATGCGTTCTTTCAGCATCCTGCATTTTTTTTTTTTTTTACATCCGGTCGGTGATGCTTCCTGGCTAAAATCTCGCTCTCATTGTCTACTGAAGATGTTCCTTTCACACCACAGGATTTCAAGTTGTAAACATCAATCATTTGCAATTCGGAGTCGGTGCGGCTATATGCGCTATAAGGTGATATCTGTAAACCCTTCACGCTACAGGATCTTTTAGGCCAATAATCGGTTCAGATCAGGAACGAATTTGATTCACAGGAGGTGCGACTCAGAAGAAAAATCAGACCTGAGAATCCTTTAGTTTGGGTCCAACTTAAGCAGATCTAATCCTTGCATAACAATCACAAAATGATCCCTCCGGCTGAATTTGCACTGTAATAATTATGTCTTTTTTTTTCTATGCAAGCATAATAAACTTAGAGACGATGTTTAATGATCACTCGTTTTCTCCGCACAGCTGTATTTATCATCGGCAGTAAATCTTGGACGCTGGATGTCTTTCCATACACGCCATAAAACGATGACCAATTTTTACAAAAGAAAAAAAACAAAGCTCTTGTAGTAATCAAGTCTAATCTCTCTGTTTCTCTCTCTCTCTCTCTCTCTCTCTCTCTCTCTCTCTCTCTCTCGCTCTGTGCATGTGTGTTGTATCAGACTCCTGGCTGGCGTCTGCGTGGCTCCGGATCATTCCGTGCCCCGGGCGAGAGCAGACCCTTTGCCCGTTGCAGCATGTGCGTTTGGCTCCTTTCGTTTATTCAGCGTTTTTGTGCACATGGGCCCAAGATGTGATTTTCCTCAGCTTCAGATACAACAACAAAGCGGAAAGAACGGAGTCCACGTTAATCAGCTAGTAATTAACTTCTCGTTAGAGTTTGGAAGTGGTCCTGAAGGCTCTTGCGGGGTTTATACATTTGCGTTTGGCAGACGCTTTTATCCAGTGTTTGGTCTGGGAGAGAAAAACCCCTGGATTCCCTATCAGCCCTGTTGCCGGGTTGTAAAATCTCTCTTTATGACAGGAAAGTGAGGGAGAGAAAGTGATGCAGAGAGTCAGAGCGAAGCGCCGCGTCTTGCTAGCGGCTCTTTGGTTTTGTCTTTCTCTGCCCGGGTTATCCTTTGACTAGTTTATAGCCGTCTGAAAGGCGATGCTGTAAAGCGCTTCTCTGTCTACCAGCTGCATCATAAAGACCCGTCACTTCACACTTCTCAGGAGCGAAGTGCACGCTCGCCGTGTCAGCCATAAAGATCGCCCGATAAGGTGCAGTATCTCTCCAGCACATTATGAATCATGTTGCTGTCTCTGCAGCTTGATTTCATGGTTTTCGGACTTGCTTGTGGACTTTTTATTGATTATTCCAACAGACAAGCACAGAACTGCACACTTGCAGAACAAGCACTGTCCGAATACTTTTGACCATTTTGAGAATGTTATCTTGCGCTCTCGTTTCCTGCTACAGGAAGTCATTTGTTAACGAAGGGAAGGAAGACATAAAGGGAATAAATGGCATCCGGATGCATAAAGAGAAAGGCCTCTGATTTCAATTAACGAGGTTGTCCATTTGTTTGTACGTGCTTCATCCTGAGCTCTAGTATCTGATGCAGAGATTGACTGATTGCTTCAGTTAAAGCCGTCACTATCGCATCCCTGAGATTCCTGTTTGAACATGTTTGATAGCCAAACAATTTGCCCTTTCCAATATATTTTAATAAATGTCTTGGCTTATCGCGTTTATTAGAACTATGACTGATAAATTTTACTGGTGCCTGTTGCACGGCTCCAAGGAGCTTTTTGGCAAGCTCGGGTTCATATTTATCCTCTGACCTGGAATCAGATGTTGATGGACCCAAATTCAACGCAGTATACTTCACAATGGCAACAAGTTACAATTACACAAAAATTTACAAACGGTTTATCAAGTTTTAGTATCCATTTTATAAATGCTCCATGTGCCCTCCACTGGCTGTACGGACAACACCGAGATGATGGTAGAATTCGTCCCAAATGCCTCTCAGGTGGCACAAAAACACGGTCTTTGACGAATCCCTACAAGAAAAAGGTGTTATGTCTGGGGATCTTGGGGGCCAAGAGTGTAGCTCCAAGTCTTGGGGTCTCATGTGACTTAACCAACAGAGAGGCATCTAGCGGTAATCGTTTGAAACTCTATGCCCCACCCATTCAAGTGGTAAGAGTGTCATTCTTGGGTGGTTCATGGTTGCAGAGATACAGTGATTTCAAATTGGGTCCATCTTTTTGAGCCAGTACTGACATGGAAGTCCAATAGGGCCAGCTGAAAACGTCTTTTTCCACAAAGATCAGCAACAAAAGTGAATAAAATTCACCTGGCGAAAGACGTGAACGATATTTGCCTCTGAAAGTGATTATGTTTGGTTCAGGTTGATTTGATCAAGATGAAGTTTGCAAACCTTTTATCATGCACAGGTTTGAATAATAGGCAAAAGATGTGCTCAGGTTTCATAACTCAAGTCTAGGAAGTACTCTAGTCAAAAAAAGGCCTATGTCCGTGTGTCCATTTGGGTGAACTCTGTCGAACCTGAAGGAACAAGAAGGACTTGTCTTTTTTAGGAAAGAGCTGGCATGCTAAAACCCTTTAACCATCTTCAGGAAACATTATTCTTTCATCTCCAGCCATTGTCTGGTGACACTGAACCTCTCGAGATTAAGCTCCACAATTTGGTGTGACATGATAAATAGGACTTGTTAGAGTTTTTGGTCATGCTTGTTAGACTTGAGGAACAATCAGCTCCTTCAAGAACTTTGGTTTCTACAAGTTGCATTGGAGCTTCTGAAGGAGCACATGTACCTCGTGTCTCAAAGCCCTTACAGCTCTGAGATCCGCAGGGAAGTCGGCTGGGAAAAGGGGAGTGTTTGTGCTCAGCCTACACACCAGCGGTTGCGACAGCCGTTTGAGTTACGACCTCGGGGTTAAGCAGTAGGTGTGAAAGTTAACGTCATCAGATAAGATAAAGCGGGCGAGACAAAGCAGGGTGACCGGGGCGGATCAAATCAAAGTTATATAAACACTTGTTTCCTTCCCTCCTTGAACATGTGGCCTTTCAAGTTGTAAACCACCAGCGAGTTGAGATACGGAGACGGCAGGCCTCGAGTGCGAGTCTGGGAAACTCCAGGAAACTCGAAAAGCCTCATGGTACTGAAGCAGAACTTTGGTGGGAAGCTGTTTTAACAGAGGTTGAAGGAACCATATTTAGCCACGTACAGTACTGTGTAAAAGTCTCAGGCACACTGTCGTTTTTAGTTCAACATTGGTTCTGTTCTGCATTATTGAGTCAGTACAAAAAGATTTTAGATTTTCAAACGTTAATTTTCCCAAAAAATTAAATGTTACACAAAAACATTTATATGTCAGTAATGAAAGCAACACATTACATAACAGACCACTTTTCAGACAAAATAATAATAATGAAGGCTGCTGGGTTTTACATGCCAAAAACACGAAGTAAGTGTGACAGTCAAAGTCTCCAGAAGAGCTGTGGCAGATTCTCCACTCAGACGCTCAGTAAAACTTAAAAGCTAATTTCCTTATAAAACTGCACACATTGTACCCGGGAACACCGTTTAAGAAAAAGACACAGCAAATATTGACTTCCTTTAGTTTATTACTGCTTGCTGCACTTTATAGTGTTTTCTTTTATGTAGAAACATCATTATAATAATTCGAAGGCGTCTTTGCTTTACAGCCAGTCTTTACATGGGCCTAAGTATCGTACTTCTGCATCGTACTGTACAGTAATTAGCTGGTACGTTTTGGTAACTGAGCATCTTGGAGAATCTGCCACATTCATATAATAGACGTGTGATTTTTTTTTTATTTCTCTGCAGATGGCAGTAAAGTCAGTGTCACTGTTCTAGCACCGGGTGTACTGTCTAGGATTCGTCTGAGATTTATAAAAAAAAAAGCTACCTAGAAAGTGCTGTCTGAATCCCGCTCTGGCTGTCTGTCCCATAAATTCAGGCTGTGTTTGAAAAGTAATAAACTGTCCATGAAACGCTGACACTCTTGGATAACCAGACATCCTTGTGTACTAAATCAGCTCCCTCCTTCTCTGTCTCTGCAATGGCGGATATCTGACACCCATCAGTCGCTCATTGCACCTGAACAGAGGCTCTTTGAGCGCTACCTCGGCGAAGGCTCCCTCTGCCCGGTCCTCATTACGGACGCTTTTAGCAGCGCAGAGATTGTCCTACATATGCGCTGATCCCTGTTGCAGATTAGCCTTGCCTGACTTTTCTTTTCTTTTCCTTTCCTCTACTTTCTTTCTGTCTTCAGTGTTCTTCCCCGACAGCCTCCCACCCCGTGGTGAGATTTGAGGGAAACCCTGTAATTTTTCACTTTGCTTTAGCAAGATTAGGTAATTGCTTTCTGTAACAGGGATGGCAGTTTAGCACCGCAGCACACAATGGCAGCAGGAGGGCCAAGTGTGTGATTATAACACCCCGCCTTGTCAAAGTGCTGCCTCGGGGGCACATCGCACTCTGATATTATCTCCACAAGCACACACACACACACACACACACACACAAAGTAGAAGCCACTAACTTTCCTACCCTCTTAGCTGCAGTGCTTCCCCACTCAGACTTACATGCTAATACGGTCTTGCTAGTTTTATGCGTCCATTTATTCATTTAAATTCTGAAGAAATTTTTTTTTAATTATATTTGACCCTGGCTACAAAGTGAAGAGCGCTAGCATGACAAGTTAGCAAGATGTAAAGTGACAAGTGTTAGCTGGTGCTCTTTTAAATTGTTTTCACTTCCTGTACCAAATCTTGACATGAAAGTGCTTGCTAAGCTTGGGAAATTTTGTCCATTTCCAACAACACTAGCTCTTTCTACGCAGCGGAAATTATCTTCAGCACAGAAGTGCATCTCTAAAGGCTCTGATTTTACTAAATGTCTGGCTCTTCCTTAGCTATACACTGAAGTACCAGAAAAACTGGTAATACTTGCTAGGTAACCCACGGGATCTTTTAGGGAACGTTGCACAGTCCTCATGCTGATGTTTGTTGAGGCCCCAGCCTTGATTTCTGATGTTACTTGAGGCAGTGTTACACGCCTATCACGTGAATTGATTCTTGCCAGCCGACGTTGGTCACGTTCACCCAGAGTCTTTTTACAGCCACACTGCTGTCATAAGTTCGTGGTCTTGCACTCACGGTACGACCTTGAAATGCTCATACGTGAAAATCCAAACTTTGCTTCTACCTCTGAAATGCTATGACCCATCTCACCAGCTCCAACTATTAAACTGTGTTGAACATCGCAAAATCGTGAAAACTTGCCATTCTTGTAGCAGAAACAGCTCTACAAGCTTCCATAGATGTCTGTGGCTTTATACATGCACTGGCGGATTCAACCAATGACGTGCATAGGTGGCGTTGATAGGTATTTTGCATAGGCTCACTTCACTGTATTTGTATTTAGCATGTTCTTGATGCTCACTGTTGATCAGGTCACTGCTGGTTATATTGCACAAGCAGTTCGAACGTCTGGTTTTTGTGCATCTGGCACCAAGTGTCTTTGTAATTCTGCTGTAGTTAAGAAGAGTCCTGGCGTGGCGCCATAATCAATCTCAAAGTTGCAGCAGGAATAGCTGGAGGCTCGGGCCACTGCCAAACTCATCTGCTGATTTTTCCAGACCAAAGCTAGAAAAACGAGACAAGGCGTCGAGAACGAAACGCCTGCAAGCGCTGGAGCTTCGGCGAGAGCTGAACGATTGTCAAGCGCCTGTGTGGTGTTTAGTTGCTGGCACCGTGTTCGTGTATCTCGCTGGATGGAGGAGAAGCGATCAGAATGTGCTAGGGAGAGAAGTTCGGCTGTGGAAGGAGACTGCTAAACACTCAGAGTGAAAATGCTACGTCGGTACTTGGTATTGATCAGTACTGGTTTTTCTTTCTGTCTGTTGCAGAAACCTGAGCCACAACATGCTGACGGCAGTCGATATGGACATCCTCTCCAATCTGCCCAACCTTAAAGAAGTGTGAGTAGAAATCTGCGTCTTCCAGCTCAAAGCACATAAACTGTGGAACATAACATCTAGACCAAGATTTGTCCAAGTCCAGCTTGGAAATGTTTTTAAATCCACCATGAAACGATAAAAAAAATTAAATTAAGACAAAGTCTAAGATCAGTGTCAAAGCCCAAACCCTGCCCATGTCAGGAAGGAAGAAAGGAAGGAAGGAAATGAAAAAGGACAGTGGAAAGGAAGGAAAAATGGATGGATGGAAAATATAAAAGGAAGGAAGAGGGGCTAGAAGAAAGGAAGGAAATAAAAAAAGGACTGTGGAAAGGAAGGAAAAATGGATGTATGGAAAGAAATAAAATGAAAGAAGAGGGGCTAGAAGGACCGAAGGAAATAAAAAAGGGCAGTGGAAAGGAAAGAAAAATGAATGGATGGAAAATATAAAAGGAAGGAAGAGGGGCTAGAAGGAAGGAAGGAAGGAAGAAAAAATGGATGGATGAAAAATTAAAAGGAAGGAAGAGGGGCTAGAAGTAAGGAAGGAAATGAAAAAAGTACAGTGGGAAGGAAGGAAGGAAGGAAGGAAGGAAGGAAGGAAGGAAGGAAGGAAGGAAAAATTGATGGATGGAAAAAATAAAAGGAAGGAACAGGGGCTAGGAGGAAGGAAGGAAGGAAGGAAATAAAAAAAGAGGACAGTTGAACGGAAGGAGTGAAGGAAGAAAGGAAGCCATGAAGGAAAAATGGATGGATATAAGAAATAAAAGGAAGGAAGAGGGGCCAGGTGTATAGATGGATGGGTGGATGGATGGAAATAAATAAATAAATATGGCAGGCAGGATGGAAGGAAAGAAGGAAATAAAAAAAAAAGTACAGTGGAAAGAAAGGACGCCATGAAGGAAAAATGGATGGATGTAAAAACATAAAAGGAATGAATGATGGGCTAGATGGATGGATGAAAATAAATAAATAAATAAATAAATAAATAAATAAATAAATAAATAAATAAGGCAGGCAGGAAGGAAGGAAAGAAGGAAATAAAAAAGTACAGTGGAAAGGAAGGAAGCCATGAAGGAAGCATGGATGGATAAAAAATAAAAGGAATGAATGATGGGCTAGATGGATGGAAATAAATAAATCAGGCAGGCAGGAAGGGCACAGAGAAGGAACTAAAATCCCATGTTCTCCTTTTAGTTCTCTTACAGGAATACAGAAACACATTTTCCAAACCACTAGATGAGTAAATGAATTTATCACTTATACTTTAATTTCTCGTCTCCTAAACGTGATTCTTTGCAGCTGAATCTCAAATCATGGCTATGTTGCACCCTGTGTCCTGATCATACTGTATACAGTGAATATTAAATCCATATGGATTTATTTTATCACCATGGTTTCCAACGTTTATCATCATTTTCGATCATTAATAATGAAGTGACCAGTCCAGCTGGCTAATAACTACAGTATAAGAGCTTAATGAGAAGAATAATGATTAAGATGTTTGATAATAATAGGAAAGTGCTATCTACCCTCTTCTGCATACATGAGCTGTGATTGGCTAGTGTCAGAGAGAACAGGCAAATACTTGTAATCTTTTTCTTACGACTGCGATTTTATGTTAAAAAAAAAAAAGACTGATTTATCGTCTCACACATCAGCGATGGTGTTTAGAAGCTCTGGAGAAACGCGGTGATGAGTTTAATCGCGTGTGTCACTTACGGTGCAGTAGTTAATGATTTCATAGCCCAACTGTCACTCAGCTTTATTGGGCACTTAAGGCTTTTTGTCGGAGGCTATTGTTCTCAAAGCGGGGGGAATCGGGAGTGAAGAGGAGGTTTGCTATAATAAGGACTTTCCATCATCACCCGACACCACTCACTAACCTGCCCTGTAAATATTTTATACGGAGAGGGGCTGCAGCTGGCCACGGGCCAGAGCACTTCACTCTTCCTCGCTCCCTCGCCCTCTTCCTTCAGTACGTTTCTTACAATCTTATCTGCGAGTTATTTTCCTTTTTGTCCTTTACTCTTTATAACCAATTAAAACCCACCGAGCCCCTTAATTACTAAATGAAGCGCATTGATTTTCTGCTCTCCGTATGCCTCTAATAAAATACCTTGGCCTTCGTTTGGACGTGTAATTAAACCGTCTTCTTGTGTGTGACCCCCCCCAGGAGGCTGGACCACAACGAGCTGACATCAATCCCCGAGTTTGGCAGCGCCTCGGCAGCCGTCGTCACTCTCCATCTGTAAGTGAACACCTCCGAGCCGTGTTCTCGCACACTGGAGCTCAAGCTTCCAGCCAGTCTTAAAGAGCAGTCCTTTATAGAATAGCGTATACGCAGCGTACACGATATTGATGAACGCAGGAATAGCACGCTGTTTGTATGTCAGTAAGGAAAGAAAGACGTTACATAACAGAGCACTTTTCAGACAAAAATAATCAAATGAAAGCTGCTCGGTTTTGCATGCAAAAAAAAGAAAAAAGAAGTAAGTGTGACAGTCAAAGTCTCCAGAAGAGCTGTGGCAGATTCTCGAAGATGCTCAGTAAAATTACCAGCTAATTACTGTACAGTACGATTCAGAAGTCTTAGACACATGCTGTAAAGCAAAGACGCCTTCGAAAATAATGAAGACGTTTCTTCATAAAACACTATAAAGTGCAGTAAACAGTAATAAACTAAAGGAAGTCAGTATTTGCGGTGCCTTTTTCTTAAACAGTGTCCCCAGGTGTTCACAGCGTGTGCAGTTTTATAAGGAAATTAGCTTTTAAGTTTTACTGAGCGTCTTGGAGAATCTGCCACAGCTCTTCTGGAGACTTTGACTGTCACACTTACTTCTTTTTGTTTTGCATGCAAAACCCAGCAGCCTCATTAGTATTCGTATTTTTTTTTCTGAAAAGTGGTCTGTTATGTAACGTGTTGCTTTCGTTACCGACGTACAAACATTTTTGTGTAACATTTAATATTTTTTGTTTGGGAAAGTAACGTTTGGAAAAATAACAAGCAGAGGTCACATGACCAGCTAATTGTTCAGAGAGGCCGGTGAGGGAACACGAAATGAGTGTACAAACGTAATTATAAACGGATAAAAATTCAGTTGCATTTATTAGCAAATTAAAATTCTAAGTCTAGTCTGCAAGCTGTTGATGTGATGTTAGAGGAAGAAAATAATTCTGCTAAACAGGAAACAGGAAACTTGTCAGGGTTTTTTCCAGGGTGATAATAGTAACACTGCCTCATTGCACCACCCTATTGTTGATTATTTTCCAATAACAGCATGTCCTGGTGTGTTCTACTACATACATACTCATCATCATGTCAACTATATAGTAGTTTTAATATCAGATTTGCTAGACTTGATTTTATCCAATAGACACATATATGGATAGGGGTTGTGTGTCTGTAGCACCACAGTTCATGTCCTCGCGTGTCTCTCGCTCTATACGGTGTGTGTGTGTGTGTGTGTGTGTGTGTGTGTTTGTATGAGCCAATCGTCCCTGTATCACATTCCCCCTGTCTGTAATCTATCTCCACTGCCAATGTGTCATCCATTTGAGCAGTCAAGTGATCCCTGTCCTGATTGCTCTCGGCTGTGCAGTCATGGTGTAACCTTATTGATTTACATTTATTCATCATTCTCTTTCAGTATTTAAAAAAAAAAAGTCCCCAAACCTACTCGCGCTGATTTGCTGACGGTGTGGATGGGCTCGAGCGTCTGAAATGCAGTCGTTTGACATTGGGTCGTGTTACAGGTTGCGTGTGTTTGCGAGTTTGCAGCGCTCAGGTCCCGGGATGCGATCGGATCCCGGAGCTGCTTTTTTCGGCCTGGGTCGAGGCCTGTTGCCGTGGAGCGCTGTTGCATGCTGGGTAAAAGTCTATCTTTACTGAGCAGCGGGAGAAGAGCAGCAGCTGGAGGTGTCAGTCAGATGGATGACTTACTGTAAAATGAAATGGACGAGGGGGCGGGAAGCGGTGTGACGTCATCAGAGACACATGAAGATGGAAAAAGATCAGAAGGAAGATGCTGACCGAGCGTTCTCTGGCAGTCGTGGGATATGAATCGAGTTTTATGTCGAAGCAGACCACGCCTCTGGATTACATCCAGGTCAGGTTGGCGTTTGTTTTTGTTTTTTCTCTTTTCCGGGTCAGCAGCTGTTCAACCCGCTGTTCAGTGCAGCCTCAGAGCTCCAGGAGCAACAGGAACGCCCCCCTCACTCATCCATCCCTCACCATCACGCCATCCTTCTGTCCCTCCTGCTTTCTGTTTATTCAGGTGCAGTGGTGGAAGGAATGCTCTCTTTTTCTGTCTCGTTCGCTCTCCGTCACTCTTCTTCAGCCCTCTGGTTTAAAACGGTCAGCGCCGGGGCTGCGCGCGTGTTTGCGTATGTGCGAATTCGTGGGAAAGACCTCAAATAGTCCCGGGATAAATATAGTAATAATAACTTACTATAATTAAACCGTAATAGCTGTCAATTCTTATTATCGACGTATTTACTAGCATATTTGAGCCTGTTAGCATACAGGCGGCCGGATTAGCCGGAGGGCTGTTGGACAGACACTGTGTTGGAGAATATATAAAACGTATCCAGCATATCAAAGACTGACAGCTTCCATTCGTCATACTCATTACTAAAGCTCATGAGTGTGAGAGTGTTTGTGAGACTAGACGAGTATGATGGCGCCCCCTGAGTGCCAGGGTTTGGATCTCGAGGCATCTCGAGGTATGATCTAAGGCTTGATTTCTGATTCGCCTCTGGTTTCAGTGCATTCTCTGGATTAGATCTGGCCCCGATCCCAAAACCAGCAACTCCAGATGTGGACCGAAAGGCTCTGACCTTTCAAATGCGAAGGCGTTGGAAAACAAAGCAGCCATTCCCAGCCCGAATCGATTCTCAGGCTGTGAGAGAAACAAGAAGACGCAAATAGCAAACATGCAAACAAATTCCCCAGGAGAGGCGGCGGTTATGGCAGCCATGTCACCGTGCGGTGACTTTGACCGGCTGGGAAGGACCTACAATCAAACGTCCAGACTGAGGCTTAGTACAATTTCCAAATGTGGAGTTATTCATGTTTTCCATTAATTATTATGACGTTTTCCACATCTAAATTTGGCAATCACAGATGTTTTCATTTTCTGCCTTTAAGACCCGCGAGTGATATTCGGACAGAATCTTATTAACTGCTGTAATCAGCGTCGCCGGCTGAAATGTATCGTCGTTATTACTGATGCCAGAAGGACCTCGTGTGTGTGAACGATATTAATTCATTTTAATCTTAAACATGAACTCGGGTTCAGGGGCTCTGTGTATGAGCTCAGTTTGTGACGTCACAAAACAAACTCACCAACTGCAACCAATCGTGCTGTGATATGCAAATGATTAAAGGGTGATGTAGAAACATTCAGGAACACAGCTTGCATGCAAAATGAATGGGCGGGACAGTCGACAGAGCTTCATCCAATCAATAATGTTCGGTATATCACGTGCCACTCCAGTAGTTCCTGTCCTGCAAAAAGGTATCTAAAAAGATAAACAGAAAAAGGTTGCTCCATTTGTTGAAACCCATTACAAATACCAGGATTCTTGAAAAGGTTCCTGTGGTAGAAACCTGACCTAAGTTCTTGAAAAGCTAGCTCATAGCATATAACAAGTTTGTCTGCTGTTATGCAAATTGCTGAGAGTACAAAGCTTATTTGCATAGCCATGAATATTCATGGCTCCTTTCATGAAGGTGTAGAGATATAATTGGCAGTTTCCTGGGCATCTACATGTTTTTTTTTTTCAGTTCTGCATTATTGAGTCAGTACAAAAAGATTTTATATTT
The DNA here is from genome assembly GCA_028566435.1 of Scorpiodoras heckelii. Classification (NCBI taxonomy): domain Eukaryota; kingdom Metazoa; phylum Chordata; class Actinopteri; order Siluriformes; family Doradidae; genus Scorpiodoras; species Scorpiodoras heckelii. Next base: position 6,495,983 of record JAOVVH010000001.1, read on the forward strand.
CCAAATATGACTTTTCCAACAAAAAATATTACATAAATATATTTGTATGTCAGCAACATATTACATAACAGACCACTTTTCAGACAAAATAATAATAATGAAGGCTGTTGGGTTTTACTGCAAAAAAAAAAAAAAAAGCGAAGTAAGTGTGGCAGTCAAAGTCTCCAGAAGAGCTGTGGCAGATTCTCCAAGACGCTCATTACTGTACAGTACGATGCAGAAGTCTTAGGCACATGTAAAGACTCGCTGTAAAGCAAAGACACCTTCGACGTTATAATAATGATGTCTCTACATAAAAGAAAACACTATAAAGTGCAGTAAACAGTAATAAACTAAAGGAAGTCGATATTTGCCATGTTTTTGTGTGCAGTTTTATAAGGAAATTAGCTTTTCAGTTTTACGGAGTGTCTTGGAGAATCTGCTCTTCACAGCTCTTCTGGAGACTTTGACTGTCACACTTACTTCTTTTATTCTTGCATGTAAAACTCAGCAACCTTCATTATTATTATTTTGTCTGAAAAGTGGTTTGTTATGTAACGTGCTGCTTTCATTACTGACATACAAACATTTCTGTGTAACATTTAATATTTTGTTGGAAAAGTTGCACCGAAAAACAATAGGGTGCCTAAGGCTTTTGTACAGTACTATAAATCTAAACATTTTAAATACCCCAAATCCAACAAATATTGGCCTACGTATCAGCTTTTTCCCCTGTAGTCCCAGCCTGGCTATAAAATCTGTCACTGCACCAGTTTTTCCTTTTAGCCTGTTCATTTTATTTCAGTTTCATGGGACATATCTCTTACCAATGTATTAATTATGACTAATAAAATGTGTCAGCTATATTAATAGCGGCTCTTATCTCTCTCTCTCCCAGGCACCATAATAAGATTAGCAGCGTGCAGGGCAGCCGTCTCCGAAACCTCACCCACCTGGAGACTCTGGATCTGAGTAATAATGACATCATGGATGTGAGAGAACACTGTTTCCCTCGTGGCCTCCGTGTCCGAGAGCTGTGAGTCAATCGTCCTTTCTTTCTCCATATCTTTCTCTGTTTCTTTCTCCCCCTCCATCGCATGTTTCTCGTTGTCTTTTTTTATTTATTTTTTTATTTTTTTTTTAAACTTGTTTTCCTTCACTTCATTTTTCTTTTGCCTGACGCCACAAAGCTGGAACACTCATCGCTCCGTGACGTCTAACTTGCACTCCTGCTGCACTCGTCTCTTCAAGTTTTCAGTCATGTGGATCGTTGAAATGGTCGGAAAGTGACTCGATTTGTGGTCCTTAGAATTCAATGCTGATGTGTTGAACCTTTTCCCTAAATTTCCGTAATCCTCGTAAGAAACGTGTAAGGTCGCTGAACGGCTGGGAAGTTTGGAGAAGTTCAAATTTCTCTGCTTAATTTCTACAAGTTGTAAAAGGATAACAGTTCAAATGCAAAGAATTTTAAACTAAGATTTACCCAAGGGTCATTTTAATCCAATCATCTCAGTGCACAACAACTACACAGAATTTTTCACTGGCATCCCATCCAAGGAGTATTCCCACCCGGTATTCCCGGCTTTGCCCCCGGTAGCCCCCCTGATCCTGATCCTGACCAGGATAAAGCATTTCTAAAGGTTCGCCTGTTTTATTAGACTGTAATGTGTGGAATTTCGCTATTTTTTCCTTCTCAGGTCACTTAGCAGTAATAAAATTGTCCACCTGGAGTTCGGCGCGTTCAGGAACCTGAACGACACACTGCAGGTCTTGAGGCTCGGCAGGAACCGGCTCACCCAGCTGCCCGTCAAAGGCTTCGAGCTTCCCAGACTGACGCAGCTGTGAGTACAAACTCACACACACACACACACACACACACACACACACACACACACACACACACACACACACACACACACCTTAGACAGAGCATGACCTGAACTCACCTGCTTGCATCAGTTAGCTGGGACTATTTGTCACGCTACATGTTTGATCTGCACATCCTGGATTATAATAAGATGTACACTCGGTGGCCTGTTTGTGAATACTTCTGAGTGTTTAATCACGCAGCCTGGAGAGACGCGGTGCTAAACATACATAGATGAAATAACAGGTGTGGCGTACAGCCTGAAGAAATTAGAAACAAGTTAATTACGGAGCATTAATTCAGGTGTTAATAATTATATTGATGTGTACGTGTCTGTGTGCGTGACAAACCGTGGGCACAAGACAATCCGTCAGCACTGTTCGGTACAGAACACTCCATCCTAGTAGTTCCTGGTGTGGAAAACCGTACTCGAAAGGATGCTTTCGAGAAATGAAAACTTTCTTGAAACCCTGATGCAGGGTTTAAAAGTGAAAAAGTACAAAATTCCTCCAGGTGTAATGGAAAAAAACTATATAAAAAAACTCTTTAAAATGTTTCTGGGTTCCATGAAAAGGTACTCCAATGGAAACAAGCCTGAACACCAGGAGTTCCTGAGAAAAGGTTAAATTAGGGTTTTAATAGAAAGACTCTACAGTGAAAGTTCAACTTTAGTTCCTGAGTTCTTCAGAAAGGCTGGAAAGAAAATTCCAGCCTTTCTGAGAAGGTTCCAGTGTGAAGAACATGTGTCTGAGATTCTGTAAATGTTCCTTCCTATTTTTCCCTAAAGGTTTCTGAGTTTCCTGGTTTCCTGAGGAAAAAAAATCTAGGAAAGGAAAGTTCCAGTTTTTCAAAAGGTTCTTGAAAATGTGCCTGAATTTCTGTAAAACTGTCTGAGGAAAGTTCTTGAAAATTTCTAAGCTCCTGGAAAAAAAAAAGTTCTTGCACCAAAAACATGCTTAAATTTTCTCACTTCATTTAAAACAAACAAACAAAAAGTTCCTAAAGTTTCAGATTTCCTGAAGACGTGCCTGGAAATGGTGCTGGGTTCCTGAAAAAATGTCTGCCTTTAGTTTTTCACTGTAGAAAGACTCTACAGTGAAAGTTCAACTTTGGTTCCTGGGTTCTTAAAACAATTCTAGCCTTTCTGAGAAGGTTCCTGTGTGAAGAACACGTGTCTGAGTTTCTGTATAAGTTCCTTCCCGATTTTCTCTAAAGGTTTCTGAAAGGTTTCTTGAAAAAAAGCTACTGGGTTCCTGAGGAAAAAAAAATTCCTGAGTGTCCGGAAAAATGCCTTCGTTTTTGAAAACGGGCCTGAATTTCTGAAAAATGACTCCGTAAAGTTCTTGAAAATTTCTGTGCTTCTGGAAAAAAAGTTGAAACGTGCTTAAATTTCTTTACTTCATGAAAAAAAAAGGTTCCTAAAATTTCGGGATTCCTGAAGTAATGTCTGTAAATGGTGCTGGGTTCCTGAAAAATTTTCCGCCTTTAGTCGGGACACCTGGAAAGAAGAAAGCGTGCCGTTCATCTAAAGAGGATGCCCCTCACCTCCGTGACGCTCTCTCACTCTCTCTCCTTCTATAGGCGTGCTTTGTTCTTCAGGGTTTGGGTGTTACTGTATCTCCCATCTGCTCGTACCAGCAGGCTGGAGAACACAAAGCCACCAGCTTTGTGTCTTGCTTTGCTCTTAGGCACTACCTCCACTTTAACCCTCGCACCTGGGGTGTTGTATCTGGTTCCTCAAAGTCCTAATGGAATGGCGACATGAGAAGGGGAATCACTCAGACGATGTGAACTGAAATCTGCTGAAAGAATGTTAAATCGGCTCGATGTTGTCCTTTCGTCACATGCTTAATATTTGCTAATATGTATTCCAAACGTATGAGGAATTCTGATTGGTCAGAAGGTGATAATTAATGTTCTAGAACAGCAGTTCATTGAGTTTACCAGTGCGTCACACACACACACACACACACACACACACATTATAATATCCACGATTACACAATTAAATGTGTAAAAACGTGAAGTACAAGTGTGCTCATTTAGACAGTTACTACTCATTTAGATATAATTACAGGCTTCACCTTGTTTCTCTATGATTAAATAAGCCACGTGACTTTTCCGACAGGGACCTGAGCAGGAACCGGCTGCGTTTGATCGAAGGCCTGACCTTTCAGGGTCTCTCCAACCTGGAGGTGTTGAAGCTCCAGAGGAACAACATCAGCAAACTCACCGATGGAGCATTCTTCGGTTTGGCACGCATGAGAACCCTGTGAGTCCTCTATGTTCCTTTGATATATTTAAAGGACTGTACTGACGGGCATATATAACCGTCGTACACTCATAAACATCACCCCGGTTATAGTCGGCATGACTGTTTATCCAGCAACTCAGCAATCCAGCAATTAAGTAAAATTGTATGTTTTTATGTACCGTTTTTGCTGTTGTTAATTAGTGTAATTTCGTGTCTGGTATTTAATTATAATGAATTGGATGAAGGCCAAAACATGGTTTTGGTTTAGTAGTATGAATCATCATTAAATCTGGGACACATTACTGAAGTTCAAACTCCCCGCCATCAAGACGTTCACATTGCCAAGTGCAATTTGCGAAATTCCCCTTAATGCTGAATCATATTTAGAGCCATCCGTCTTCATTTCTGTGCTCTGACAGGTAAATTGCAGCCGGGTTAGTCGTTTAGCTGTAATAACCGAGCTCTGGCGTTTTGCTCCCGCAGCCATTTGGACTATAACAGTCTGAAAGAGGTGAACAGTGGCTCTCTATACGGCCTCCAGTCCTTGCTACACCTCCATCTCGCCAACAACTCCATCTCCAGCTTCAACCCCGAGGGATGGCGCTTCTGCGAGAGGCTGCGAGAGCTGTGAGCTTCCCCCTCATCGTCCCTCTGCCGTTAAATGCAATGATGAAAATCCAATACGAGCGAATTGTAACGTTTTTTTTTTTTTATAACGCTGGTTTGTGTTCTTGTAGGCATCTGGGCCACAACAACTTGACAAAGCTGGCCGAGGGCAGTTTTGTTAAGTTAGCCAACTTGCAGACTCTTCAGCTGAGCCACAACTCTATCAGCTATATCGCAGAAGGAGCCTTCAGAGGTCTCGGCTCCTTGCGCTTACTGTAAGTGCACACATTACAGTTTAACTTCTGTAGGGAAAAAAACCCGTAGACCACCAGCAAGCATTCGACCAGTCACGACAAGCAGAATCTCTGTTCTGTAGAGAATCCAGAAAAGTCACTGCTGTTCAGTCATTCTAGCATAAGAAGTACATGTGCATATGTTTTGGGGGCGTGACTTTGGTGGAGCACACTGTTTGGATTTTGGGTTAGTCTTCAATTTCGTACACACCTACACTAACAACAGTCGACAAATATACCTCTAATCCATCACTGCTGATGCGGTATAAGCACTGAAACAAGCGTAGATTGGGCTTCGGGGTACGCCTGTCTTGTCGTCTCAGTAGTGCTTTTTGTTTTCGTTTCTTAAGGTACTAAATCTAGAATGACAGCTATGGCTTGGAAAGCTGTTATTTTATTAGCCGTGTTGGGAAAAGTTGCCATTTGCGTTTTGTGTCTGTTCGTGAAAGCCCTTTTCTTCACTGTTCTTTCGTCTTTGTTGGTTTCTCGGTTCCCACCGGGCTTCCTGGGTACATGGGCTCCCTGTGCCAGGCATCTGAGGAGAGCCAGGCCCTTTTTTTTTTTTAAGAAAACTTGGTATTGGTATTGGTGGTGCACACACACTTGTGCTTCAGTCTTTCTTTTGTCGCTTACTAACTCATTTGTTCTTGTCCCTTTCTTTCTCTCGCTCACCTAAAGAATTAATCCTTTGCATGAAGGCTTTCTCTCAGTAGGGTGCCAGACCTTGGCCTTAACCCCCCTTTTACTTCTGATGGCTGAACCATGGGGGAAGGGGCTCCTCGTGTGGGAATGAGAGGGTCTCTGTTTGACCCCCGCCCCTTCATTCTTCTCGTCCTTTTCTTCGATCCATTCTTCCCGTCCGTCTCGCTTCATTGCTCCCTCATCCCGTGGCCTGTCCTCCTGTTTGATGTGCTAATCTTTCTACCTCTGTGTGCCTCCGCTGAGAGTTTTCCGTGGGGTTATGTGCGCTTTGCTGCGCCGCTCGCTCACCCGTCCTAGTTGTGCTCTCTTCCTTTTTTCTTTCTTCCTCTCTCTTTTTTTATGTCTGTATTGTTTGACAAGACAGTTCTAATCTAATCATGGCTTTAGTGTGCGGTGCTGAAAGGGAGCAGGGCAAGCTTTAATTGGTATGCGCCGGGTGACAGAGGAAGGAGCGGAGGGGGGACCGGAGGCCCTGGGCACCGCCGTTAACGACCCGCCACTCATTTAGGACCAGCCAGCCAGAAAGAAAAGGAAACTCTGGCAGCCAAGGCAGAGTGAAAGAGAGAGAAGGAGAGAGAGAAAGAGAGCCAAGGTGGTGTGAAAGGGGGAGCTGTCAAACTGCAATGGAAGTTCGAAGGAGTGGGTTTGAATGAGGGACTTATGTGAGTGGTGCACATACACAAAGCATGTCTCAAAGAGAAGATTTTTCTTCTACATTTGTTCCACTTTTTTTAAGTTGAAATACTTAAGGGGTGTGAGTTCTGATAGCAAGCGATCACTGGAGCAGTGTCGCAACCAGACGAGGGAACTTGTAGCCCGATGCTGGTGCGGTTGTGGCTTGCCCACTGTGTCTGGTGTGAACCTGCCAATGGCTTCATGGTGCTGAAAGATTCTGAGGACTCTGTGTTTGTGAGTGTGTCAGTATCTTTCAGCTGTCATGCATTATGCATGCATTAGCCTGTGCAAGGCTGTTTTCTGCAGCCTCCTGCTTCACAAAGTAAAGAATGTGTTTGGCTGGCAGAGAGAGACTGAAAGAGCTGGAGGGTGGGGGTACAAAAAAAAAGAGGGAGGGAGAGAGCTCTTTAGACCAGGTGTGTGTCTGGGACTATGTGTGCAACCTGTGACTCTCAACCATATGCTTGCCAAGATTATTGAGACAGAGCCAAGACTACTTTACTCCATCTCACTCCACACTCTCTCTCTCTTTCTCTCTCTCTGTCTATAGGGAGCTTGACCACAATGACATTTCTGGAACGATCGAGGACACCAGCGGTGCCTTTGCAGGCCTGAAGAAACTCCGGAAGCTGTGAGTCTTTTCTTCTATCCCTCTTTTTTCCTCCTCCCTCACTCCCCCTACCCAGCCCTCATCTTGATCTGTAACTCAAGCATGTGCTGGTGAGCCTCAAGCCAGCTCCGTGTTAAACTTCTGATCAAGAGCAGACAAAATCCAAATTCGGCTTTTCTTCCTCCCTCTTGGGCTCAGTCATTCAAGACTGAACAATAACTCATCTCTTGTATCTGTTTCATGAGATATTTCAGATGTGGTTCCACATCGTCAAGCATGTAAGAAGTAAGAGTTAAATCTGACAGATCTTAAGAAACCTTCATACCTTTGTCCACTACCTAAAGCACCAGAAGTATGGGTAGCAACAGGACCTAATAGTATTCTGGTAAGGTTGTTGCAGCCAATTTGTGCTGGATGGCCAATCGGTTGATTAGACAAGGCAACAATATGATATCTAAGCAGTTGTTTCATGCTGAGCCTAAAGTTCCTGCATCTCTCAAGTTGGTGGAAAATCAAGCAAAAGTTCCATGGTTCAGTTGGATCATATTTAAACAGGTTTTTGTTCTGAATGTGCAGCCTAAAAAAGTCCTAAGCTTCTGTGAACTCTTCAGTTCTGGATATCCTGGTTCATAAGAGTGGAATCTGAAGGACACCTAAAGATTAGTAGTGTTGACTGACATCTTTAGGACAGGGCTTCCTTGTGCTGGGCTTCTAAGGGTCTTCTCTGTGGTGAATGGGTGACCTATGGGCCTTTATCCCCTCTCCAAAGTACCACACCTTTGGTCATCAAGAAATTTATCCATTAGTCAAGTGCTAAAGATTTTTGTTGAAGACCAGCACCAATGGCACCAAATGGTATTTTGGTAAAAACTCTTTGTCAGAGAGATGTATCATCAGTAATTTGATTTTGTTGACCAAACCAGACAAGGGAACAATGTGATATCCAAACAACATTTCTTTCTGAACTCATTCGCACATGCCATACAGATAGTGCAGTCACATTAACCAGAAGTTAAACCTCAAGTTCTGTTGGCAGAAATTTTTGGCCAATTCTTTTCTCCTTTTGATTGCACAGGGGAAACATGCCTTAAGATCTTACAGAAGCTGCTGTGATCTCTCCATGCTTTGTATGGGAGTGTTTGGATAGTATGAGTGGAATCAGAGGGACACTATTGGAGGGACTTCTAAGAAGACTTTCTGTGGTGAATTGAGCAAGCTCCCCTGGTCCCCTTGTCAGGCCCTGCAGTTGTGTCAATTAATCCTGAGGGTGTGAAATGGAAGGGTGAAGGGGCATCTGGCCTCATCAAACACCATGTTCACCTCCTGGCCTGCTCCTTTCATCCCAGTGATGCGCAGCCCTGGCAAAAACCCACTACAGTCACTAGTTCTTGCCGGAGAGCCCATTGAGCCGGCCTGGGAAAGAGAGAGAGGATGACAGAACGTAACATCAAAGGGCCTTCCGCCTGCTTTGTGCCTGTGAACATTCCCATAGAGCGAAGCGGATAAGAGATGAGCGTGTAGTTTTATCAGCCGTGTGGATTCTTTGCTGTTGCTTTGTTCTTGTCGTTCTTACTTGCACATTGATGTGACTAAGAAAATACCTACTGTCCCTTTCATTTCTTTCACTCTTCCATGGACTTAATTCATCAGATTATGTTTTAATCCATTTTATTATGAGTGGGTTGCCTGAGGTTTAGATGCAGATCAAGGCTGGAGGTTGAGGGTTCCTAGCAGAGTTAATGATCACTGCAGAGGTTTAGGGAAAGATGACAGCAGAGCAAACACCATAGCAAAGCTAAAGCTCAGTCTGGAAGTTTAGAATAAGGCTGCAGCCATTCTAAGCTCAGGGTGGAGGTTAATGATGAGGCCTGGGAAAAATAAAGCTCAGTGTTGAGGTTCAGGATTAGGCCATGGAAAAGTAAAGCTTAGTATGGCGGTTCAGGATTAGGCCATGGAAAAGCAAAGCTCATTGTAGAGGTTCAGGATTAGGCCAGAGATATATAACACAGTATGGAGATTCAGGACAAGGCCAGAGAAATGTATAGCTCAGTGTGGTGGTTTAGGACGAGGCCGGGAAGACGTAAAGCTCAATGAGGATGTTCAGGTTGATGCTGTAGAATGCCTCAAAAAAAGCACAGATGGTCAGGACAAGGCACAAGGAAGAAGCAGAATTAAAACTCAGCATGGAGGTTCAGGATGAGGCCACAGGAGAATCTGGGTGGCTGCCCTGGTGATTAGTGGCCAAAGGAGATGAGAGAAGGTCATGTCTCATTCTGTCAGGAGCTGACAGATCCTGTGTCTCTGTCACATACATAGATCATAGATCATACACTCTGTCTGCTGACAGACATTACTGGGTGCCTTAGTCTCAGCGTGGAGGAGGGACCAAGTAAGGATTGTGCTGTTTGCATAGCCAGGATTCAAACAATAACATCCGACCTGCCAACACCACAGATGTAATACAGTGAGCCAAAATCTGGGAAGTATGACCACCAGTTAGCCTCAAACTACTTAGCACTTTGTCACAGATTCTTGTGGGGAATTTTTCAAACACAAGACCTGGTCTAAAGGGGAACCAAAAATATCTTGGTGTATTAGTTCTAGTTGACCAACCTGGCGTCAATGCAACTGGAGAGACGAGTGAAAACAGTGACGATGAAGATATGCTACTATCAATTTTTATTCAAAACATAAAAAGTGATGGCTGGATTGGTGGCCGGATTGGTGGCCGGATTGGTGGCCGGATTGGTGGCGATGACTAAAATCTGCAGCATGGACAGGTGAATCTCCATTTCATCTAATTGCTAAAAAAGGTATAATGAAATGGAAACCAGTCCGTATTGCATAGGAATCAAAAATTCCTGGGGGTCCTGAAATCTTCTATCAAGAATGAGTGGGATTTGCCTATTTGAAGGCTGCAAACAGCTTGTTAATCATTTGATAGCCAGCCCATGACAAGGTCGCTTATTAATCTATAAGCTTCCGACTCGTTCTCTCACTGAAGCCTCTTTTCATGGGTTTGCCCCTACCCTGTCATCACTGCTACATTCTAATAAAGATAAAAGTGAGCTTTGAAGGCCAGTGTGGGAACCCTGATCTCTCATCCTGTTCCTAATCTCTACACAGTTTGAATTTCCAATACCCCAATGTCTTATCAGATTAAACCCTGCTAATTGTGATTTGTCTCTCTGTTTCTGTATCCATCCTCTCCCCTGTCCTCATTCAGTTATTAAATCTTCCCCACTTTTCTCTCTGTCCCATGCTTCTCTTGGAAACGCAGGACACTGTTCGGAAACAGGATCAAGTCGGTGGCCAAGAAAGCCTTCTCAGGCCTGGAAGCCCTTGAGCACCTGTGAGTATCCCAGAATCCATTGCAACCACTGGTGCACCCTGCCAAAAACAGATGCTTGAGAGGGCTGCTAGCAATTTAATAGCGTCTTTGTAAAAGGAGAAGAGCGAGGCTGTTTTTTTTTTTTTTTTGCATAGCCAGCTGCTTGGAGTCTTGCTATAGCCAGCTTCAGTCTTCTCTCCCTTTGCAAGATGAACATTTTGTCAAAATAATGGAATAGCAGCTTGAGGGTCCAGATGTAGCGAAATACTCTGGCCTTATTCTACCTAGGCTGAAGTAAACTTTGATGCAAATGCAAGCTGGCATACATATGTATACGAGACAGAGAGAATGTGTGTATACTGTGTGTATGTTGGGGATGCTCCAAAATCATCTCTGTCGCATCTGAACAGAAACCTGGGCGGAAATGCCATCCTCTCCGTTCTACCAGACGCCTTCAATAATATGAAGAACCTCCGCAGCCTGTGAGTCCCAGACATATTCAAAATATGATGGCACACACACACACACACACACACACACACACACACACACACACACACACACACACACACACACACACACACACACTCAGATGCGTTTGACTCACTGACTCAAAAAGCTGTATATGCGTTTTCAAAACTCTAATTTCAGTTTCAAGAGAGGCAAGCTTGTGTATAAATTCTCTCTCTCCATCTCATAGTCTCGTAAAACTCTCTCTTTGTGTCTCCAGCGAGATCTGGAGCGATAGTTTCCTGTGCGATTGCCAGCTGCACTGGTTTCCTGAGTGGGTGGTGGCGCGAGAGCTACAGGCTGGCGTCCATGCTACGTGTGCACACCCCGAGAGCCTGAAGGGCACCAGCATCTTCCAGGCTCCAGCACAGAGCTTCGTTTGTGGTGGGCATCATTACACATTCTGTTATGTTACATACCCCTGTACTGATGGACTCGATTACTTGGATTAGGTGTGTTAGGTTTGGGTTTGGACCAGTTTCTACAAGAGTGTTCGATCTGACCCTATTTGACATTCATGGGTATATTGGACTGATTGTTAGGAATATAGCCTGTGTATTTACAAGTAGAGGTAAGGCTCACATTTACACATTTACACCAATAATGCGAAAGGTTCGCACTTGAGAATACGTATTTACTTCAAATGAACACAAGTCTGTTTTTGAACATTCAGAAATCCTTATGGCACTGAAATATTCCTAAATATCATTGTTCCATGCCAGTTATTTCTGTTCCTTCTCATAAAATTACTCTGATGTCATAAGTCTATTGTATTAATAATTGCCTCCTAAGAATATTACCCCTGAAAAAATATTGAATCTTGCATTGAATCTTGCCCAGACACATATGCCCTTGCTTTTCCCTGGGGAACTGATGTAATAACAAAAGCAATTTGCATAGAACTATGTGATAGGCTCTCATATTTAATAACAGAATAACACTTACTATACATATACTACATATACATGTATACATACCTATACTATATGCCATACTTGCATATGAGTTGAGTTTTGCCCCACATTTTTTCATAAACAATAACGGCCAAAAACTTGCATTTCACTTGCAATTCAAGTTTGCATAACCAATCGGGTTTACATACATGTTAACATCCATGCATTTGTTCCTCCTTTCTCCCCTCCCCATAGACGACCTGCCCAAACCTCAGATCACGGTTCACCCCACAGCCACAGCCGGTGTGTTAGGGAAAGACGTGCGTTTAACATGCACGGCGGTAAGCAGCAGCAGCTCGCCCATGACCTTCACTTGGCGGAAAGACCAGGAGCCGCTGCCTCATGCCCACATGGAAAACTTTGCACACTCCGCCTCCAAAGACGGAGCCGGAATCATGGAGTACACAACCGTCCTCCATCTGCGCAACGTCAAGTTCGAGGACGAGGGCCGCTACCAGTGCGTCATCTCCAATCACTTTGGCTCCACCTACTCCAACAAGGCACGCCTTAGCATCAGCGGTAGGTTTTATTTTTACAGTAGCAGTGGTAGCTTTGTATCTGAAATCTTTGTATTCAATACGATGATATGCTTTACCCATTTTCCTTTTTCTTAGTTGACTTTGTATCCAAGTTGCTGCTAGCTAATTTAATCTGAAATGCCTGGGAGAGTAGAAATGAATCAAATAAAGGCTATACCTATAAAAGGTGATATTTTACATATCAAACACAAGAAGCGTGAACTCTAAACTGGCCCAAACATCAGCCACCGGATTAATGAACAGTTTCCCCAAACCATACAACCAAAACCTTTGCTCCTGGACTGATGGCCAAAAAAAGCACAGTTCCAGTTTTCTGGTGCCACAGGTTCCTGTAGTTATGAGGTGGAAAAAGGCCCAGAGTGAAACAAAACATAAAGGCTCATTTTTTAAAATGGAGCACTGTGTTACCACATGTTGCTGTTTCAGATCACTTCATCCTGATAGCATTTAGCTTTGGGACTTATTTGCTAAATTAAGGAGCAGACTGGGACTTGCTCAACTCCAGGACAGAGCTGTGATTAGTGGCCCTCCTTCTCCTTTCTCCCTCCCTCTTTCCTGACCGCTCTGTCCAAGCACATTTGGAACAAATTGATTTAGCGCCAATGCTGTGCAGACAGCGACTCTATTACACAGCCTATCAGCCAGTCCAGCAGATGCAAATTGATTGTATTTGGAGATTTTATTCGATTTATTGATTTACTCCATGGTTTCATGTCCCAAATCCAAGTGAATTAGTTGCCGTTTCATACAGGAATAAACTCGACCGTGGCTAATTCACTGCTTTTTCCCACACATGCGCGCACACAGTGCTGCCTTCCTTTGTGAAGACCCCACGTGACCTCACCATCCGCGCTGGCGCAAAGGCTCGTCTGGAGTGTGCCGCGAAAGGTTATCCGCCTCCGCAGGTTGCTTGGCAGAAAGACGGTGGCACGGATTTCCCGGCAGCCCGGGAGCGTCGGATGGAGGTGATGCCCGACGACGATGTGTTCTTCATAATGCACGTGAAGCCCGAGGACATGGGTGTGTACAGCTGCACGGCCAGGAACACAGCGGGCATGATCTCTGCCAACGTCACACTCACTGTGCTGGGTAAGAGTTGGGTTTCAGCTAAACAGAGAGAAAGTACTGGTGGGTTTAGTTTAGACTCAGAGAAAGTCCTGGTGGGTTTAGTTTAGACACAGAGAAAGTCCTGGTGGGTTTAGGCATAGAAAGAAAGTTCTCTTGGGTTTGGTTTAGCACCAGAGTTAAAGCCCTGTTGCATTCAGTTTTGACACTAAGACAAAGCCCTGTTGCATTTTGTTTACATACTCAGAAAGAAGGCTGTTTTAGGTTTCTAAAGCTGCTGGGATTTGGCAAACCCCAGATCCGTTCTACTGCATGAAAGAATGTTTTCAGTTTTGGTCTAGCTGGTGCAGCTGTGGCCTTGTTTTTTGGGGGTCAGAGGTGAAAGGGCAGTAAGAAGGTCACAAAGAGGCTGGGGGACATGACAGAGGACTTAAACAGTGGGATATGAGAGCTTTTCTCAGGCCTGGGTTCAGCTGTTGAATACTGCTGCAGGGACAGTCTCAGATTCTGCAGTAACTGACCAGATGTTGGACACACAAACTAATCACCACCTTACTCCACCAAGGTCAATTTTAGTTAATAGGTTGTAGCTTTAGGAAACTGTTTTCTCTGGACCAGGAAGTGTTGAAGTGATGCTTGTCTTTCTGAACGTTGCTTATTGGTCAGACATCTCTAACAAGTGACAACTAAAGCTAGATTCATGTTCTAGGTCATGTAGCTCTTTAACATTTTGTGCCTAGTATGTGTTCTGATCTTTCCATGACTTTGTAACTGGTTGGTGCTTTTCTTGATGAAGGTATTCACATAATGGTTGTAGTAAAAACTCACCACCAGCTGAACAAAAATCTCATCCCCATTTCCCTGTCCCCCCTGCAGAAATGCCCCACCTGCTACAAGGGATGGAGGACCGCAGTGCGGTTCTGGGTGAGGCGGTGGCGCTGCAATGTAAAGCCATGGGTAGCCCCCCTCCACGTATCACATGGCTACACGGTGGCGAGCCACTGCAGCCCAGCGACCGCCACCACTTCACTCACGCCAACCAGCTTCTGGTGATCAGCAGCACCACACTGGAGGACGCTGGCCGCTACACTTGTGTTATGTCCAACCCTCTGGGCACCGAGCGTGCCCAGTGCAGCCTTACCGTGATCCAGCGTCCTGATGCCAACTGCCAAGTGAACGCCAGCTCCGGAGCGGTCACCATAGGCATTATCGTGATCGCTGTGGTGACAAGTGTCGTGGCGACCTCTTTGGTGTGGGTGTGCATCATCTACCAGACGAGGAAGAAGAGCGAGGAGTGCAGCGTCAACACGGGTGTGTGGCAGGACGTTGCTCGCGTTTAAATACCTTACGCCTTCAGATGTGAAAATGCTAACATTTTTCCTTATCATTCGCTCCAGATGAGACCATCGTTCCTCCTGATGTCCCAAGCTACCTGTCCTCGCAGGGGACACTGTCTGAGAGGCAGGACGTGTGCATACGAGTAGAGTCCAGCGGAGGATCCCAGCCAAGTGGCCACATGCACAGCAATGGTCAGCCTTCTTTACTGCACAATAAAATGTAATGCAGCTGTTATTTGCTTCATTTGAACACAAACCATGATCACTTCCTTCCTTCTTTCCTTCCTTCACCATTCAGGGGGGTTTGATGTTCCAGTCCTGTGTACTGACTGCATGGAAAACAGCAGCAGTTACTCCAAGCCAGCAGACTACTTCTGCCAGGGCATGACGCCTCCTTCAGGCATGGAGTACCAGCAGATCCAACCTCCATCGACCTTCACTAGCCATAAGAAGGGTGAGGGACACTGTAATGGCACGCCAAATGGAGTCAGGAGGGAGGCCACGCCGCCGTTGCACAAGAAACACAGTGACAGAAAAGGTGAGGGCGAGAAAACTAGCTTTGTTGCGCAATATCCGCATTGTCATACTTTTACTGAATTTGATTCATTGTTTTCCGCCCACGGCTCTTAAATCAAGCGCAATGCTCACCGTCCATCATCGCCCGATGAAGGAACCCTCTGTCCTGTCATCAGATGGGTGGAATGATTTAGTTTGGCTTAGTTTTATTAACACAGTGAGTGTGCACAGCACATTCCATGGCCTCGGGGCTGAACGAGGGAACAGTCGAGAGTCTAAAAAACGGAGTTAAAGTCGGTTTACTGAGGCTGATGGCCGTATTTTAATGGGCTTCAGCAGTGTTAGTGTAGTAAGTTCAAATGTTAGCATAGTAGTACCAGATTGGTACTTCAGTGTTATAAATCTTTAGATAGATAGATAGATAGATAGATAGATAGATAGATAGATAGATAGATAGATAGATAGATAGATAGATA
>JAOVVH010000001.1:6677126-6689101 GCA_028566435.1 Scorpiodoras heckelii
GCAACGCTGCCTCAAGTAACATCGGAATTCAATGCTGGAGCCTCAACAAACATCAGCGTGAGGACTGTACAATGTTCCCTCCAAGATCCCGTGGGGGACCTACCAAGTGTTAACTGCTATGCCTGTTTTTCTGGTACTTCAGTGTATAATGCATACAGTTCTGAATACCAAATTATTTTCAAAAAGTAGTCACTAGGAGATAAAAAAAAATGAGTAATGAGTTTTAGCATTGATGGCTTTTTGAAGAACTTTGATAAACAGCATGAACCCAAGAGCACAGGAGATCAATGAAACACTCAATCGGAGAATTCCACTACGCAGTGCTGCATTGGCAGACCACATGCTTACACACAGACAATCCAGCCATTTTAAATGATTTCTTTCATAAAATGAAATACCCGGAATTTTTTTTACGATCTTGGAAGTTCGATTTGATGAGCTGAAATGGGGAGAATGGCTAAAAAGCCGAAATATTTCAATTTCACATCAGGTATAAATAGTTGTCTAGTAAAGTGACATGGCTGGTACCGAAACGACTGATGGACAATTACTGATAATGAATCTAAAAAAGAGATTCTGATGGGATTTACTGCAGCATTATTATTGTTTTTGTTCAATCCTACTTTTACCCATTTATTTCCAGTAACCTCACAGACTCTGATAGACCCCAGTTCATTTTATATGCTACAATAAACATCAAGCATGCCATAGAGTCTTTCAGCCTTCTAGCCGTTCGTCATTATGAAGTACTTTATCACGACTGCAGTCAGTAATACAAATTAGCCGCTGCTTTGCTTTGTGATGAAAACATGAGTAATGTCCTTCTTAAAGGCCTTGACTATGTGCTGCACAGAGTATGACTGAAATTTAACCTGAATCTCAACATTTAGCCTGTGTGCTTCAAGAGATTTGTTTGTCAAGGACATGCCAGGCACATTCTCCGGGAAAAAAATCTTTTCTCTCTTTATATATAACTAAACCCAGACTGTAAACGTCTGAACATGGTACAGACTGGTCCATATTCATTTAAAATGTGCAATGTTTGTAAAATCTGATAATAAAATGATTTTACACTAAACGGTAAGGTTTATCAAATTCCCCTCTGGTGCGTCTGGGTGAACAAACTGTGTGTAGCATTTTACCTACATTACACTGTTAACACTACAGACTGCACATACATACATATATATATATATATATCTTATTAGTAGTAGTATTATTCTATATGATGCACACTAGTCATACTTTTTTTTAATATGTGTATATACATATAAAATTTCCATCTATGTATTTAGATATAAACTGAAATGCCATAAAAACTGGTATATAACTAGTTAATACTTAGTAGGTCCCCCACAGGATGTCAGGGCTGTCAATCAATGTGCAAAACACATTTTATGTAGAAGACGAACAAGTTCTTCAGTCAAAGCTATTTATAAACCAAGCTATAAATACTGTACACTAAAGTACCAGAAAAGCTGGTATAGCAGTTAATACTCGGTAATTCCCCCACAGGATCTTGGAGGGAACGTTGCACAGTCCTCACGCTGATGTTTGCTGAGGTTCCAGCATTGAATTACGATGTTACTTGGGGCAGTGTTACACGCGAAACCATTCTTGCCAGCCGACACTTGTCACGTTCACCCAGAGATTGTTTACGGCCACACTGCCAAACTTTGCTTCTACCTCTGAAATGCTATGACCCATCTCACGAGCCCCAACTATTAAACCGTGTTGAAAAATCGTGATAACTTGTCAATTTTCACGGTGGAAACAGCTCTAGAAGCTTCCACAGATGTCTATCGCTTTATATACACACTAGTGGATGCAATGTGGTGTTGGTATGTATTTTGTAAATGTTCCAGTACCAGTTTTTCTGGTACCTCAGTGTAATTATCATATATTATTATATTTTCTTAGATGTACATCAACATTCCTTGTTTTGCACGAAAACTGATAATTTGCTCTTCTGGTAGGTGCAAACTGCATTTCGTTGCCTTGTATTCGTATTGAGCAGTGACAGTAAAGTTGAATCTATCTATCTGTCTGTCTATCTAACTATCTATGGATTTGCAATTAAATAATATAACAGATAGTATAAGCAATCTAAATAGCAAACAGTATTGGTCATCAGACTTGCGCACACAGGAACCTTGTATTAGAATGTAGGTAATGTTAAGTGCTAGGTTTAGTGTCAATCCGTAATTTGTACATGATGAAGATGTGGCTCTTTATCAGCTTATTGGTCCTTTATTTGAGTAATAGGAGCACTTGTGCACGAGGCAACGTAGATGTGGACTTTTGGACAGGCTGTTCGGACATTATTTTATTCGTGTTTTTCAGTGGTTACACTGTACAATTAATCCAGTTAGTTTCTTCCAGAGCTTCTATGAAATAATGATTTCTAAGGAGTCTATTCTAACCTCTTTGCAGACTGAAATGAATACAAGAATAGCTATGAATAGTGTTTATATAACGACAGATGATGGAGACGGTCCAGTTTTCTACCTGTTTGTCACCCGTGCATAACTCTTTATTTATTTGCAGCAATATCACACAAAAGCACTTCTAACTCCGCTTCGATGAAATGTTGCTTTTTTTTTTAATTAAATTAATTTCCTCTTGGATAGCCTGCTGAACAATTTCCTTTGATCAGCCCAGTTTTGCTATTATATCTGCGTAGACTGGGACATTCTTATGTAAACTACGTCTATAAGAAGGTAAATTGGGCAGGGGCGTAATTCCACGCCGATGAAACCGATTCCACTCAATTCAACATTGCGCCATTTTCATGAATCATATGCAGACTTGTTTATGTGTCATTCCATGCACTCAATTCTGTGCTCGTTTCTACGCAGGGCTAAAGAATAAGAGCCACTTTATCCATTGTTCTGTCTATTAAACATTATAATTAGAGTAGTCAGGAGCTCTTTGGTCTTTTGAAGCCTGTGCCTTTTCTCTAACACGGTTACAAAGATGAATCCGGAGCCTTTTGAAGATGGTCCAAATGTAACTTGGCAGGTTTCACCATCCGTCTTTGCCATTTGTTCATGACAACCGTTTCCATGTATAGCATACTTTGGGCCAGATTACAAAAGCCTCAGTCTACGGCAGGACTTGTGCTCCATGTGTGTGTGTGTGTGTGTGTGTGTGTGTGTGTGTGTGTGTGTGTGTGTGTGTGTGTGTGTGTGGTTATCCTAGAAACACAGCGCCTGCTTTCATCTTGGCTTCATTGTCTTAGAAAAATATCTCCCAGGCCACCCATGTTCTCCATTCAGGATGCCAAATTAGTCTGAATCTCATTCAGACGGACATGCTGTTTACTCGGCCTGAGTTTTTCCTCTGGGATCTGGTCCACGAAGGGTGTACTGGTGTGCCGTGCACCAGTCATCAATTTAATAACAATTAAACCGTAATTTGTGCACAGAAATGCAGCCAAGCCTAAAGAAATCCACAAACTTTTACTGGAGTTCTTTACACTTAATATAGACCAAATAAAGTTTATTTGGGTGGACCAGAACCCAGCGAAAACAGACCTGTAACACTCACCCACTAACGTACATTCATGGATGTAATCAGTCAGACAATGTTCTGAGTGCCACTTCTCTAAAAAAAACAAATAAAAGAACGTTCTGGAAGAGGATAAGAAACATAGTTTATAGAACTCATCTTCCTCTTTCTTTCCAGATTTATATTGGTCACATTGTGAAGTACGGCGCTGCAGATGAAGATGGCCGTCTGCGCTCCGGCGACGAGCTGATCTGCGTGGACGGGACGGCCGTGGTGGGCAAATCCCATCAGCTTGTGGTACAGCTCATGCAGCAGGCAGCCAAGCAGGGCCACGTCAACCTGACTGTCAGACGCAAGACGGGATACGGAGGTGAGAAATAACCCAGATCCCCGAAGATATGATTTCGCTTGGCCACCGCAGTGTAGGAACGGGTTTCTTTTTCTGACCTGGCAACGATACTTGTGTTGGTTAAAATGTGCTGGTTTCTATAGTATTTCTGTAAAATCAACCATCCGCCAAAGGCAGAAGCACCGTCAAGCAATCCGGTTCCTTTGGAAGACCTCCATCAGATCAGCTGTCCATGTAGAGCCTATTTAGAAGAACTGTTTAGGAAGACTTATTTCTAAAGGTGTAGGAATTTACTAGAGCCACTCATTTGGATTGGTCACATCAGACTACAGGACATTTTACACACCAGTTATTAGAATTTCCTTACGTGTAACGATCTAAAAAAAACATTTTTAAAAAAAAAAGTGATCCAGTGATTTGGATTTGTCGCTTTACAAAAAGTAGATCCACTTCAGAAAGCAAACAACTGTACAAAGAACCTGTGTAGAAATGTACGAGTACCAGCTTTTTTGACATCGTAGATTCTTCGTAGAATTTGCGTAAAATCGACAGCTCATGAATTAAATTTAATTCGGTTGTTGCTTATGCAGAGTTTGCGGTTTTGAGTCGTGACCTTGTGTAGGAAATGAACGAACGTCCTGGATCACCTTTCGGGGGTTTAGGGCGAAGTTGTTCATGATAACACGTATATTACGTAATTGTTATTTTTTTTTTATATGCTTTTGTGTAGCAAACCCTGGAGATATATATATATATATATATATTACAGCTCCGGCCTGCCTAATGTAATGCCCTTTTAATGGGAATATGAATAATTCAAAATATGGTCTAATTATTCATCTGTACAGGACAGATTTTATTTAAATGAGACTTCACACTACATGTTAATGAAGTAGCCATTGCAGATCCAGCTCCAGTCCCTTTAACAAAGCCTGTAGCCTAACCCAAGGGTTTTCACACCTGACACTGTGGAATCGCTATCCTGCTCGGTTTCCTGGTTTTCCTGCTGTACAACATGTACCTGATTTACCTACTGGGTTAATTACCAAGCACTTTAGCAAGCTCATGTGCTGGATCCAAGCAAGCATGAAACTGCAAGGCTGCGAATGTATTCCCACGAAAAAAAAGAACCATCTGGCATCGTCTGAGACGCACCTTAAATGTCCGACACCATCCACGGCTCATTTAAGTAGTCGAGAACCGTGTTCGGAGCATTTGTTGCTGGCGGGAAACGTCTCTGTGGCCTTGACGGGAAATGAACAGCGATCATAAACATGATCGAGCAGGCTTTAGTCTCTCCCCCCAGACCTCCCCCCTCCCAAACCCAGTCCCGTCCCGCCTGCTGATGAGAAGGTCCAGACTTTAGACTAGATGACACGATGGTGCGCCGCTTAAACGGCTTCCAGCTCATGAATCTCCCTCCATCGGGTCCAAGGCACCATCTTGTGCTTGCCGTCGTGCTTCATGCCTGATCTGGCGGCGGAGCCAGTGGACTGTAGGAAAATGAAAATGGGTCAGCTCGTCCCTCGGAGACCTCGCAAGTTATTATTGGACTGCTGCAAAACGGAGTCAACTGTATTGTTTATCTGGAATGGATTTCATCTAACACGTTCAATGGTTTCCAAATGCCTGTCGTCTCGGGTTAGGACGGAAACGGATCATATCGGGGGAGACATTTTAAAAGGGAAGCACTGATGCCTTATTGATTTGATTTTCGTTTCCCAATGGATGCTGTTATAATAACGAGCAGTACCATATGATGCATGCTAATCAGCACCGTTCCTAATGCAGCAACAGGACAGAAAATGATGTATTACATTTTGATGTCATATACTGTTAAATAGACATTTTTGCAGTTACACAGATGGCAGAAATGCCATTTTTATATAAATGCACATCTTCCTGTCATGCTGCCTTGTTGGTCTGTTAGCTAGCTATCGATGTTAGGGACAGCTGGGAAATCTATCTCAGCATCAAGCAATGTTTTTAAATGCTTTAAGATCCTGCCCGTTTAAGTGGTATCAGCAGTTTGGGGGCAGTACATAGAGTATACACTGAAGTACCAGAAAAACTGGTATAGCAGTTAATACTTGGTCGGTCCCCCACTGGATCTTGGAGGGAACGTTGCACAGTCCTCACGTTGATGTTTGTTGAGGCCCAAGCATTGAATTCTGATGTTACTTGAGGCAGTGATGTACGTCTATCACGTGAACCGTTTCTTGTCAGCCAACGCTGGTCACGTTCACGTTCACCCAGAGTCTTTTTACGGCCACACTGCTATCGTAAGTTCGGGGTTTTGTCGGAATTCTTGTAGACATGGTACAACCCTGAAATGCTCCTACGTGAAAATCCAAACTTTGCTTCTACCTCCGAAATGCTACGACCCATCTCACGAGCTCCAACTATTAAACCGTGTTGAAAATCGTAAAATCGTGATAACTTGCCATTCTCACGGTGAAAACAGCTCTAGAAGCTTCCATAGATGTCTATCGCTTTATATACTCACTGGCGGACGCAACCAATGACGTGCATACGTGGTGTTGCTACGTATTTTCCGTAGGCTCCAGTACCAGGTACTTCAGTGTATAATACAGTCTGTATTATTATCTTCATGAGGGTTTAATGTGATAAAATAGCATTTTTGCAGAAATTAAATGTCATTTTGCTCCTCATGACGATCGAGACAATATGATTGTTTTTTATATCTCACTGTAGAGCACTAAATTGTTTTGTTTTTTTTTCTCTAACGATGAAATATTCTCACTGAATTGCACCTCGTGATAGTTTTTTTTTTTTTTTAATTCTCTATATTATTGCCCAATTTTAAAGAGTTACCTGTTAAGGCAGTTGTTCTGGCTCTCCGTCATGTTCTTCAGTGGCGAAGGTGGACGGCGAGGTTCCTCCGTCTCCGGCGTCGTCCCATCACAGCAGTACCCAGGCTGCGTCTCTGAACGAGGACAAGCGCACGCCTCAGGGCAGCCAGAACTCTCTGAACACGGTCAGCTCGGGCTCAGGATCCACCAGCGGCATCGGCAGTGGGGGCGGCGGAGGAGGAGGAGGAGGGGGAGTCGGAGCAGGAGGTAACAGCAGCGTGGTGCCCAGTGCCATCCAGCCATACGACGTCGAAATCCGGCGTGGAGAGAACGAGGGCTTCGGGTTCGTCATCGTCTCGTCCGTCTCCAGACCCGACGCAGGGACGACTTTCGGTGAGTGAATGCTGACGTATCGGTGCTGATGATAATTAATGCAGACCTGTGGAACAGAATTATTATTATTATTATTATTAATTCTTTCAACCTCACACCGTGACAGTGTGTCTCCTTAAATAACACCACAACGTTGTGAAGTCTCCATTCTGATTGGGTAGAAGTACTAAGAAGTATTTTTTTAGTACTTATGCAGGGACTTGTACAGAGGCTTTATGTAATCTAAGACTAGTAATAAACCGATTAAAATACTGATGACATGGTTACATTTATGTAACGCAGCATTCGGTGGTAATACTTCAAACTTTCCACCACAGGAACGTCTTAAGGAGGGAGGATTTTACGTGTTCTGATTTTTTTTTTAAATATGTTTTATAGCTGTTATAAGGAACTAGCTTGTTATGGATATTCAACATATTATTAATAGTTCTTTAAATTGATAAAGACTGCATTGCCATTTTTTATTCTTTATAAAGTGAAAGATCGTACCGGTAATTGTTGATTAACTGCTCGGGTATAAGAGGAATAAAACACTTAAGAGAAATAATATACATCAAGCTATCATCTTTCAGTGTCACACTACCTCAGCCTTCAGTGTTGAATCCTTACTTCATGATAAAGTACACGTATATACAGATGACGAATGAAATCTGCATTATGGGGGAGGATGGTGGCGTTTGGGGTCTCATACGGCTTTCTTTGGGCCACCTTTGGGTTTCTTTCTGTGCCTCTTTTTTTTAGTGTGTGTCTCACTGCACGGATGGGTTAGATGCGGAGGTTCAATTTCGCTGTGTGCAAGCACAGTGACAAAAATGTGTCACTTTCACTTTCTTTTTACTTGCCTGAAGTGCAGTGCATGCAGCATCTTAACAGTAATAGTCTAGTAGTCCCTGCTTTAATACACGATCTCACAAACAACAAAAAAGCTTGTAAAATGCTGGAAAAATTTTATAGTGTTCACAGAAGCACAGGATTGATCAACGGTGTATGAAATGACCCATGTTTACCAGATGACTTTGCTCAGTTTACGAGCAGATGTCCTCGGTAAGCCGGCAACTAGAGCTCGTCACCTCTAAAGCAACACACACAGCAGACGATGAAGGGTTTCCGTCTTGGAGAGGAGTGAAGAGTTCTCAGTAATGAAGAATCGAGGCGCAGGGCAGTAAAGCGTGTGGGTGGAAAGAAAGCCTCAGGGCAAAGCCAGAGATGCTGAGAGTCTTGTGTACTCGGTTCTTTATGCAGCACACAAGGCCATATTTCACAAACATTACATATGGCACATATTCCTATGCATCGTGTTTAATAGAGTACTAGAGGATTTCACATATTCTGAACCGTAGCATGTTTATATCACATATAGTCTATTACAGCATGTTTTTCTCTGAATTCGAAGGTTAGTCTTCTGAATACTTTTAAAGAACCTATGTAATATAATATAATATAATATAATCCATACAATAAATAATACATTCCTAAGAGTGACTATTTCAGATAATTTACTCATACATACTTCGTTCTAGCTAAAATGTGTTTTCTGTGGAGAACAGGGTGACTTTTGCTAGCTGTGTAATTATCTTCTACATACAAGTAAGCCTCGTGCTTACCCGAGCCCTGTACAGTGTGAATATTTTTCCTTCATCATTTATTTCTGCATTCTTCATAATTCATCATGCGAACGCAGCGAGGCTCAGTGCGCAGCTCTACAGGGATGAGCGTGAGTCTGGAATACAGTTCTTCATGTTTGGAAAGATGGATGGAATATTTAGAGACTGTAGAAGAGAAATCTAAATGAATGCTAAAGGTGTATTTAAAAAGTAAAACTTCACTTTCTGCTCTCATCATTCATGGCTGAGTTCATGCTTTCCACCTTGTAATCAAGACAGGAAGTGGTAGTCTTTTTTTTTTTCTTTACTATTTCCTGACGTTCTCACTGTCACACACTTCTTACACCGTTCTCTCTTTGGGAGTTGGGCTGTAACGGAGCACTATGCGTGTGATCATTCTACATTACACTGTAAATTTTCCACTCTGTCTTGGGTGGCTTGGTGTATTAACCCCTTTGCCTTCTCTTTCTCTCCTTTCCCTCTCTCTCTCTCATCTCTGTGGACCTCTCTGCTTTTTTTTTTTTTTTTTTAATCAAAACACCATTTTGCAAATGCCAAAAAGCTGGAAACACATGTGTGGCCATGCCTCATAAAATAGGAAGGATCATTGAGGGCAGTCCGGCGGACCGCTGCGGGAAGCTGAAGGTGGGGGATCGCATCCTCGCCGTCAACGGCTGCTCCATCACCAACAAGTCCCACTCGGACATCGTCAACCTGATCAAAGAGGCGGGAAACACCGTCACGCTGCGCATCATTCCAGGAGACGGTGAGATGCACTAAATATGACAACTTTTATTATTATGTATTAATTGTGTGTGTTTCCTGGATCCCACAGCACACACACACACACAGCTTCTTTTATTACTCATGTTTATTATTAAAAAACATTCAGAACATTCATTAAATTCACTTTAGTATGATCAGGTTAGTATGAAGGAGGTGTAGCCTTTATAAATGTCAGTATATGTAAGGGAGATGTGGCCTATGACCTCTATCAATGGCAGTAAGGAGGCGTGGCCCTTAATCTATTAAAGAGGTGTGGCTACCATCAGAGGTGTGGCTTCTGTCTGACCCATTAAAAGAGTCAGAGCCAGTGAAAGAGGTGTGGCTACAGTCAGAGCCAGTGAAAGAGGTGTGGCTACAGTCAGACCCATTAAAAGAGGCGTGGCTATAGTCAGATCCAATTTAAAGAGGTGTGGCTACAGTCAGAGCCAGTGAAAGAGGCGTGGCTACAGTCAGAGCCAATTTAAAGAGGTGTGGCTACAGTCAGACCCATTAAAAGAGGCGTGGCTATAGTCAGAGCCAATTTAAAGAGGTGTGGCTACAGTCAGACCCAATGAAAGAGGTGTGGCTACAGTCAGAGTCGGTGAAAGAGGCGTGGCTACAGTCAGAGCCAATTTAAAGAGGTGTGGCTACAGTCAGACCCATTAAAAGAGGCGTGGCTATAGTCAGAGCCAATTTAAAGAGGTGTGGCTACAGTCAGACCCAATGAAAGAGATGTGGCTACAGTCAGAGCCAGTGAAAGAGGCGTGGCTGCAGTCAGAGCCAATGAAAGAGGTGTGGCTACAGTCAGACCCATTTAAAGAGGCGTGGCTATAGTCAGAGCCAATTTAAAGAGGTGTGGCTACAGTCAGAGCCAGTGAAAGAGGCGTGGCTGCAGTGAGAGCCAATGAAAGAGGTGTGGCTACAGTCAGACCCATTTAAAGAGGCGCGGCTATAGTCAGAGCCAATTTAAAGAGGTGTGGCTACAGTCAGACCCAATGAAAGAAGTGTGGCTACAGTCAGAGCCAGTGAAAGAGGCGTGGCTACAGTCAGAGCCAATTTAAAGAGATGTGGCTACAGTCAGACCCATTAAAAGAGGCGTGGCTATAGTCAGAGCCAATGAAAGAGGTGTGGCTACAGTCAGCGCCAGTGAAAGAGGCGTGGCTACAGTCAGAGCCAATGAAAGAGGCGTGGCTACAGTCAGAGCCAGTGAAAGAGGCGTGGCTTCTGTCAGACCCATTAAATGAGGTGTGGCATGTGTCAGACCCAGATGAAGAGGTGTGGCTTCTGTCAAAGCCAGTAAAAGAGGTGTGGCTACCATCAGAGCCAGTGAAAGAGGTGTGGCCTCTGTCAGACCTGGAGAACCTATATAGAAGATGTTAGTCAATCCTAGAGGAGGTGGTGAAGCCTCTGTCTGAGTGAAGAAATCATGACCAAATGATCCTGTATCTTTAATGCCTTTTGAATGCATCTTTTATGCATCAAATCATGTACGGCCATGTGCGTAGTATAGTACTAACCTGCCGCCTGTTTAGTGTTGATTTGCTTATACTAATTGACAGAGCTGTTATTATGCATGCCGTTCCCTGACATGTTAAACTGCTCCCTCTTTTGTTTTCTCATTTAGCTGTTAATTCTCCATTAGTGCTCGAGAATAAGCTTAGGCTGAGCTGTTATAATGAGAGTGAACCAGTTCCACTCCAGTTTGTTTTGCTCTAAGAGCATGTGTAGGTGTGTGGCCCGACCCTGGACTGTACCGCACATTCGGCTTAATTAAGAGCAGCGTAATGAAGAGAGAACGAGCTAAAGGAAGCAGGATGTTCTACACAGAGGAGGACTTTGCCTCCCCAGGCAAGCGATCTAACACGAGCTGTCTGGAAGGGAGCGATCACAGCACGGTGGAGTGAAGAGGATGGTAAAGGAGTGAGTGTAGCTCAGTGCGATACACTCGGTAAGATCAGCTGTAATTTACGACGCCGAGCTCTCGCTTGCCTCCGGCGTCTGTCTGAGCTTTAATCAGATAGTCCATTTTGTCTTTTTGTGGTGCGTATGCACAGCGACTGAGACGAGTGGATGTAATTTTGTCCTCCTGTGGATATTTCTTTCTTCTGGCTCCATATGCATTTATCTTCCAACAACATCTCGTGTGCCTGAGACACGTGAGCCGGCGTGCTGAATTTTTCAGCAGTGACAGGAGGGAGGGGAAAAAAATAGCAAGTGAAAAACAAAAACCTGCTATGATCAGCGGAGTGGAAATGACAGAGAGAGGTGCAGAGGGATAGGTACATGGAGAGAGACACAAACACACACACACACGCATAGTGAGGGGACGGAGATATAGACCAGAACCTGCTGAGATGGACCTACAACCTAACGAAGGTGTCAATGATTGACAGGTCCTGGCTGCATTTACCAAAGCATTAGATTACAGATTTAAACAATTCATTAAAAACAAACACTTTTGGGAAAATGCCATGACACAATAAATACCTTGAAGGAAATTCATATTCACAGTACAGTCTAAAAGGATATAAGAGCTACCTT
>JAOVVH010000001.1:6724040-6748608 GCA_028566435.1 Scorpiodoras heckelii
AAGAAAGAAAGAAAGAAAGAAAGAAAGAAAGAAAGAAAGAAAGAAAGAAAGAAAGAAAGAAAGAAAGAAAAATGGAAATAAAAAAAATAAATGTAGAAATACACAAATAAATAAATGTAGAAATGTGGAAATCCAGAAATAAAGAAAGAAAGAAAAATGGAAAGAAAATTTTAAATAAATGTAGAAACAAATAAATGAATGTAGAAATATGGGAAGAAAATAAATGTAGAAATACAGAAAGAAAGAAATGTAGAAAAAGTGGAAATAAAAAAAATAAATGTAGAAAGACAGAAAAAAAATAAAGAAATACATAAATAAATAAAAGTAGAAAAATGTAAATAAATAAATAAATTTAGAAATACATAAATAAATAAATGTAGAAAAATGTAAATAAATAAATAAATAAATAAATGTGGAAATACAAAAATAGATAAATATAGAAATACAGAAATAAATTAATGTAGAAAAAATGGAAATAAAAATAATAAATGTAGAAATATAGAAACAAATAAATGTAGAAATGTGGAGATACAGAAATAAATAAATATAGAAAACATGGAAATAAAAAAATAAATGTAGAAATACAGAAAGAAATAAATGTAGAAAAAATAGAAATAAAAAATAAATAAATGTAGAAACACATAAATAAATAAATATAGAAATACAGGAATAAATAAATGTAGAAATACATAAATACATAAATAAATAAATAGATAGATAAATACATAAATAAATAAATAAATAAAAATAGACCAAATAGACGTTGTTGTATGGAAATGTAGAAATAAATTCAAGACATTTATTTTCATATGCCCTTTTTCATGGCAAAAATATATTTATTAATTCATTTATTTATATATTAAACTACTTAATTGTGCAGTTTTAAATTTATACTTAAGTCATTTCTCGTCCTCCATCTAAAGCAAAACAATCTTTACAAACGTGACTCACTCATTATTACACAATTACGCTCTTTCTATGGGACAAAGATTTCCTTCCTCCTTCAGTCAGTTCAGCCTCACGGGTGGACAAGTCAGAAGGATGTGTCTGAGGTTTTTGCTTGTTAACCTGGAGCTGCTCAGCCGACAAGAAGCTTCAATACGCAGTAAAACCTTTTCTAATGTTAGCAAAATTCCAGCGATGTATTTTATCCAGAACATGTATTTTATCTGGACCAGAACAGCTCACAGCCGAAATGTTGGCCAAACATGATCTTATACCCATCTACAGGTATTAAGACACTTAACTAGCTAACTAGCATTATTAAATGTCTCAAGCCAACGCTTTTTAGCCTGAACACTTAGATTTTCTAGGGAACCAAAACATTTGGTCAGATTTGCATTTATGACTGGTCCATTTATCATTTAGGTGTATATGTATGCAGATTGACTCATTAGCTGCTTTGCTATAATAATACACAATGTACTATAACTGCTGAATCACTGTTCCTTGAAGTGTTATAAAATGTTGTACCAACATCCGGGATAATACCGAACATATTAGTCACGTGGCGCGATGCCATGCTACTTTAGACTATTACTGGTAGACGGTGCACTTGGCTTTACAAAAACACGTCGGCTTAAAGCCAAGTTTCTTATAATAGTAAAGGTTAAGATGATTGGAAGAAGGAAGTGGTTAAAGATCAGTGGGAAGAGTCATTCCACATCTCTCTTCGGTCTCTTCCAACAGAAAAACCCTTAGTTTTTTTTACAGACAGAGAAAGGCCAGGCAACACGAACACCCTCAGGACTTATTCTAGTTGGGGGGTTTATCAGTGTATAAGCAGCTCACCAGACATAAGCAGAGCAGCATATCATCAAAATCTGTTTTATGTTAATTCTTGTACGTTGGCCTTCTGCTGCAAATTGAAACCCACGCCGCTGATGGCTGCAGAAAGAAACATTCTTTCAAATGGTTTCTGCGGCTTGAGATAAGGACATCGAGCTCATTCTTTACATGCATACGGCTGACCAAAGGAAACCTGATATCTGATCTTGACAGCGCCGCGTTTGTGGAATAGACGTGAATGATTTAAAACATGTGATTCGTCTGGAGCATGGTGAAAAGGTCTTATTCAGTTTGGTTATGGGAATGCCAGCGAAGGTTTATTCAGGACCCTTCCTCAAATAAACAGCTCTCTGAAGTGGATTTCACAAAACCTGAATGTTAGTTACTGAATATCCGTCTATTTCACATGTTTTCACACGGCTGCCATTTTAAGGGACTGACTGCTACAAAGTTATTGTGTCTGTGCTTCATTGGGTTTCATTTATACTGCTAAACGATTGCACTAATACACTTCACATGATACATCTTGAAGAAGAAAGATTTCAGTCATGACATGTACAAGGTGTCCGGAAAGTAATGAGAATGAAATTCCGGTGCTCCGCAGGGCTTGTGTTTTAATCTTGGGGAACAAGAAGAAATCACACTGAGCCAAGTCGGGGCTATAGGGTGGATACGGAAAGACTGGAATGCTTTTTCCAGCCAAAAGTTCTCTCACAGTCAGTGAAGTGTGACTTGGTGCGTTGTCATGATGGAGGATCCATGAAGAGGTGATCTGATGGTGCACACACCAAACCATCTTCCACAAACGCTCCAAAACTCCAAGGTAAAATGTTCCATTTACTCTTTGGCCTTCTGGTATGAATTCTTCATGGACGATGCATTGAGAATCAAAAAAGATGATGAACAGTGACTTTGTTTTTGATTTGCTCATGTGAGCTTTCTTTGGGCGAGGTGACGTTGTCGTGTGCTGTTCAACACTTTGGTTTTTTTTTTGTCTCGGGTTCGTACTTGAATACCCATGATTCAACTCCTGTGATCACTCTGTTCAGGAAATTGGGCGATCGGGTGACGATAGGGTAGCTTGTCCAAAACTTTCTTCAACAAAAGCTTCTGATGCACTTTTACCCATTTCATGAAGAATTTGATCATGTACCATTGCTCCAAACTTTCTTGCATTGTTCTAGTGACGAGGTACTTCAGCAAAGTTTCACAAAAACAAACACCTGGGCACTGCAAAGGTTAGAATACAAATGAAACGGATCCTTTATCTGAGATCCCACTCTAACTGACCATGAAACACCATCCCCATGTATAAGCTATACACAGCATTGGAATTTCACTCTCATTACTTACCGGACAGACCTCTTATATTACAGCAAAACTATGCTCTTCAGCGGCTTAAACCCCATCTTCCCAAGCTTGAACGGTTAACCACTGATGCCATGTTATGATGCCTCAGAGTTATGTTAGCTCCCTATCTATGCTATCTACAACTGGGACAGCACTAGCATTAGCAGAAGTTATCCGAAACACTGAAATCCTCTCAGCTTCTTTGCTCTGTGATTTACAAGTACACCAGCAGCACAGTCTATTTTTTGTCAACTTTGTTGAAGCACCGTT
Source organism: Scorpiodoras heckelii (assembly GCA_028566435.1). NCBI lineage: Eukaryota > Metazoa > Chordata > Actinopteri > Siluriformes > Doradidae > Scorpiodoras > Scorpiodoras heckelii. The sequence continues at coordinate 6,727,449 of JAOVVH010000001.1, forward strand.
TATTCTCTTCCAAAGTATTTTTAGCCATATTAACCCTGTAGTTACATTTGTACTGTGTGGTCAAGCCAGAAATTTGTTCCCAACTATGGCAACCACATGAGAAAGATCATGTGACCACGACGTTACGATTTACATTTAAAGTGACTGTAATGCTAGGATAGGATCGTTCACTTTAATCACCCCTATGGTAGCTTAGTGGTTAAGCGCCTGTGCTAATACGTTGTTAGCTGGAATGGATGGTTGTGAGTTCAGACCTCACTGCTATGCCTGTGAACAAGATCCCTACCCTTCACCCTACTCTTCAGCTGCTCCATCCAGCCTTTGGATAAAGTCACTGACCTCTAGAATTATCATCTAGTAGCTTATACTGTATAAGCAAGCAGTTTGGTTGCTTGAAAGCATCTTTGACTTACTGAAAATCTCTTTCTTGAGAACAGCAGTAAGAGGGTGACCTTGGACCTTGTGGTTACATGGTGTTTACATTAAGCCATTTGGCAGATGCTTTTATCCAAAGCATCTTGCACAACGTGTACACAGCTGCACTAGCAACGATATCCGTTCATTAGGGAATTCATAACGTGAACGACTGAAGACTGAGACAAATGCAAAGAAGCTCAGAAAACCCAGAAGTAAAGGAAGCAAAAGGTTAACTATTATAGGACCATTCTTGTAAGAGTTCAATCCTAATCCCTAGATACTGCTAATGCCTAGAAGAGCCTAGCAAAGGAAAAAAGAGGTGTAAACTAACCCGAGAGTAAGATGGTGGACAAGACCAGCTATTTTTTTCCCTCTAGTTCTGTGCCAAACACAATTAAAAAAAGAGCAAGGCAACATTTCAGTGGCTCCTGCTCAATAATAAGAAGTTCCTCAATTTTTTACCAAACGTAAAAACCTATACTATTTGTTTTACACAAAACTATACAAGGAGGTTTATTGTTCAATTAACATTCCAAGAAGAACCCTTTTAGAAAGTAAGTCTGATCTCTTAACCATTGTGTAAGGGTTTTTTCCGATTAACCCTCAGGTTCGTATCTCGATTTGCAAATTATTCCTTCCTCCGTCCTGTTTTAAGGGGCGCCCCAAGAGAATAAAGATACGCGAACACTAGGTAGGTGCATCATCATTCTGATTTATTGTAGAGAAAAACATAGGATATAAAATGCGTAATCAAAGGTGATTGGTTGCAAAAATATGGCGAGATGCGTGTAGAGGTAGAAAGAAATGTAATAGGATTAAAATATAAGGTGATCTGGAGAGCTAAATGATTGGATACAGGTATGATAAGAATAAAGCGACGTGTCCTAATGACGTAATCATTGCGCGCCGGACAAGGAAGTACAAAATGTACAAAACTCTGAGAATACAGGAAGTGCAAAATACGGAGGACACAAGGATTTTATCCTAACACATTGTTTTCAAATAGTGTACAGAGGAAAATTAATGAAGCGTTACCCTAGATTTGACCTTTTCTGGAAGGAATGGATAAACCGCAGCCATTCAGATGGAAGGAGGAAGCGTATTCTTACAGTTAGAAGTCAAGACACTGTAGTAAGAAGATCTTGCTTAAAAGCCAGCTGTACACCACACTATTTGCAGCCCAATTTCTCTGTCACAATAATTTGCTCCCGAGTTGGTGCCAATGGGAATTTCTACACAAGCCTGGATTACACTGGTTGATGATGGAAGCGGACGGAAGCACCTGTTGGGCCAAACCTCTTGCCAAAAGATTCTCAAAAAATTGATTATATAAGGAAGTCAATTCAATATTCACATCCAATATTCCTCACCCTCTTCCTCCAAACCTGTGGCAAATATTTCTACAGTTGGTCCAACCATATCACTTTTTTGTTATTAAATATGGTTCTGATTTGGACAGGGATCTAACCTGGTTTATATCTGTGTAATGATCCATGACTTTTTTTTTCTGCATAAAAAATCTGTCTGTTTGCTTTTGTTCTAGTGAAATAGAAACTTGAGCAGAAAAGTAATGATTTCTCCATTATTACATGCAGTACATTAATCTCCTCCAATATCTGGCCAAAGACCATTTCAACACAGACAAGATTTGGCCATTCAGTTCCTCAGGTGTGAAATAATTCAATACCGAAAATGCAAATGAAATAAAACATTTTCCATAATCAGAACAGCTTGAACACATCACAAGCATGTCTTAAACCATGACAAGGATAGAAAAAGGTGTGTGTGTGTGTGTGTGTGCATGTGTGTGTGACTTTCTAATCACAAACAAGCAGCAGTGCTTCCTCAAATGCTCCACACCACATCTGGAACCGTGTCCAATGCTCCAATTTCACTTCCACTCCGTGACCTGCACTCAGAGAAAAAATAAACAGAAAAAAAAAGACTCTCCAAAAAGAAGCACTGAATAAGTGAGTCCGAATATGGAGTTTATTTGCTAGGCGGCTGGTTATGGCGCAGAGGATGATGCATCAGCTCTGCTTTTGAAGGATGTAATCTGATTTTCATTCAGTGGGCAGGATGGGAGGGTGCCGGTGCGATGACCACAGGGACTAGACACTGCGTTTCGTATCTGAGCAGTTCCTGACTCTCCCATAAACAAAGTGACCGAACAGGACATAATCTACATCCTTCCATTTACAGCGATGTGCGCGAGGACGAGGCGAAAGCCGAGTGGGGGAAATGGAGGGGGAACAAGGAAAGATGAGCGTTAGATTAAAATTCATATGGAAGGATGGAAGGAAGGAAAGAGGGAGGGAGAGAGAGAAAGTCAAAGAGGTCATGTAGGAACAAAAAGAATAAAGCAACATCGAACATTTTATTAGCCAAATACAACACATGGAATACTTCATTATGTAATATCACATAATATTACAGATATTGGATTTTGGGGCGGTCAAGACTGAATCTTTGGATGAGGTGAGACTGAGATCTGACCGAGATCACCGATGTTATCTATCAAATTCATAGCATCAGTCAATACAATGTGAATTTATAATGCACTGTATTGTATGGTTTATTAATATTGAGAGTAGGAAAAATGGAAACGCTTATCATCGTTACTGTAGTGAAAAGAAAGTTTTGAGGTCTCCCTCTAAAATCAGGAATCCAGCCCATGTCACTCAAATAGAGTCAGTGAGCAAAACTCATATAACTTCAGCAGTGTGGACTTCATGTTACATTTTTAATCAGGTTTTTTTTTTTTTACTACATATCACTCAGTTATAGAAAAGATTATTTATTATCGTACTATCCCATGTCACCCAAATGATGATGGGTTCCCTTTTGAGTCTGGTTCCTCTCAAGGTTTCTTCCTCTTAACATCTGAGGGAGTTTTTGCTTGCCACCGTTGCCCCTGGCTTGCTCATTAGGGATAACAGTTAGGGACAAAACCTCTGAGCTATGTCCAAATTTTATGTCTTTGTAAAGCTGCTTTGAGACAATATCCATTGTTAAAAGCGCAATAGAAATAAAATTGAACTGAATTGAAAATCAGAGACCGATTCAAAATCGAGCAGAATTGCTTTCATTTCCAAGACGAGACAGAGTAAGTGAAAGGTTTTAGTACTCGAATCCGTTCTTGGTTTCAAGACCGGTGTCAAGACCAAGACTGGACTTGAGTACTGTGTACACACAGAAAAGTGAAGGTAGTGGACCTTTAAAACTTACAGTTCAGATGACTTAAATTCAAAATTCAGCTTTTGAGGAGTCAGATTACGCAGGCACTTAAGTTCATTTTTCTGGGCCGCCTGTCCAGATTAAATTGCCAGATGTTAAATTGCCACCATCTTTAAACATAAGCACATTGTGTGATTCAAAATATCCAAAAATCAGTATATGTCCAATGTAATGCAATACAATACAATACAATATAAAAGGAATCATAATTTAGAAATTAAAAATGACTAATAAGTCTAATATAGTGCATGAATGCAAACATGGCAAGTTTTGAAATAAACAGCTAACTAGGAAACTAATACATATACGCCAATATACCTTGGTATACCAGTTAATAATTGGTAAGTCCCCCAAGGGATCTTGGAGGGAACGTTGCACAGTCCTCACGTTGATGTTTGTTGAGGCCCCAGCAATGAATTCTGATGGGGTTTTTTTTACATATTTTTTTACGGCCACGCTGGTGTCATAAGTTCGAGGTTTTGTAGTCACGGTACACCCCTGAAATGCTCATACATGAAAATCCAAACTTTGCTTCTACCTCCGAAATGCTATGACCCATCTCACGAGCTCCAACTATTAAACCACACTGCAAATGGCTAAATCGTGATAACTTGCGTTCTCACAGTGGAAACAGCTCTAGAAGTTTCCATAGATGTCTATCGCTTTATATAACCACTAGCAGACACAACCAATGATGCGCATAGATGGCATTGCTATATATTTTGCATAGGCTCCAGTACCAGTTTTTCTGATACTTCAGTGTACTGCAGCATCAATAGTCCTCATTGTAGTTATCACATGAATCACTGCAAATTTAGTTTAATTGAACTAAATGGCTTTCACACTCACGAGCTCTATAACAGTTTTACTGCTGATTTGATTCGGTGAGTAAATAAAATAATTCCAATAGATGTAATATGTTAAAAGATCTAATTAAGTCCAAGGTCAGAATCCTGTGTAAACTGAAACATGCCTCAAAACTCCCCCTCATTCATGACACTCCTGGACTACTGTCTGTCCAACACTTTAGATAGTCTGAGGTCTGAATATTGAGCTGCACAGAGGATTTCTTTATTAAATCCGCACTGTTTACACAAAGCCCAGTGTCTAAACCGAGTACAACCGTGATCCTTCAAGTCTAAGGTGCACATCTGAAGATGCACCTTTGAGAGTCTGACCTCAGTGTCGGGTACAAACTTTACAAACTTCTTGTCCTAAATGGCTGGATTTTTAACCCATGTTTGGGGAAAATGCTATGCACTGTAAAACAGGTCATTCATCTGTATCTATATAAGACTGTATGGCTGTTAAATGACTGCTTCAGTGAGATCCCTTCTGGTCAGCATGGCTTTTCTCTAAACACAGTCTGGTCTCACTCTCAAAGTCATAATATGCCGTGTCTTTTTCTTCCTTTTGGATGTTCTCCAAACTCTGTCATCACTTTGCAATTTTGTTAAAAGACATGGTGAGTTGGCTGTAAATATGGTTGTAATTGGTCCACAACCCTAACCTTGGATATAGATAATAATATAACATACATTACTGGCTACCTTCTGGACACACAGACCCTCTGTCTGGTTTTATCCATATGCAGATGGAGCCTTGTTCTAGATTAATGCAATGGGAGCTCAGTATGTCAAGTAGCACAAAAAAACATCATTTCTGCAATGTCTGAGGTCACAGTCACACGCATGGCTTGTGTTCTCTGTCCAAACCCAACCCACCAATGTGGCATCTGGCCAATTTAAAAGGGGCTTTCATTTTAAACAGGCAATGCAAAACGCGTACCTTAGAGCGAGGCTCTACCTTAGAGGATCCACACTGCAGATGAAAGTAGACAGAAACCAAGACAGCGTTAAAATGAATCTTCCTCTCTCCTTGAAGAAAGCACTCTGGTCAAGGATAGTTAGTGGAAACCTGTAGGAAGGATCTGGATTTCAGATTTGGGGGGAAAAACGGGGTTGTGAAAGTGAAAAATGGGTAAAAGCGTTATTTTGGTAAATTGCTTTATTTGTACACTGAAGTTCCAGAAAAACTGGTATGGGAGCCTATTCAAAATACATAGCAACGCCACCTGTGCACATCGCTGGTTGCATCCACCAGTGCGTATATATATATATAAATCGATAGACATCTATGGAAGCTTCTAGAGTTGTGTCTGCTGTGAGAATTTATCACAAGAATTTATCACAATTTTCAACAACGCGGTTCAAGTTGGAGATCGTGAGATGGATCAGAGCATTTTGGAGGTAGGAGAAATGTTTGGATTTTCACGTATGAGCATTTCATGGGTGTACCGTGACTACAGGAATTGCAGAAAACCTCGAACTTACAACAGCGTTGTGACTGTAAACTGGTATACCAGTTTTTCTGGTATTTCAGTGTATTACCATGTCTATCAGGCAAATACCAATGGTTCTACTTCACAAAAACTGAAATCATTCATAATTATAAATAGGAAACTCATACAGTTTCAGAAATTCATGCCTTGCATCTTCTTGGTATGGATGTAAAACTTTTTAGGCAAGATTTTATTTTGAGTTTTGTCTCCTTTTCTGGCAAAAAAAAAAAATTGTATCATAATTTGAAAACATTCGATCAGTGGATCTCTGAAGCTGCGGTCGTCGTTCCAATGGCCTGGTTTGATCCACTGGAATCGTTCAGCTGCTATGCATAACGATAAAAGTCAATCAATGTTTCCATCTAATTGCAAGAAGCATAAACATTCCCATTTGTTTTTAATATAGCAAAGAAAAACCCGACTTCCTTCCTTTCCGTGTTGCGAGCACATCTTCTGACAGGCATCCAAACAGACTGAAGTCGTATTTACTTGTTCCACATCTGTTATGTACGATCTTCTGACGACAGCCCGAATACAACACAAGCCTCGGTTCAATATGGTACTGAAAAGACTTCACCTGAAACTAGGTTCCTCAGGCTCCGCACTCGTTTCAGTCAAGTCTCCTCTGTTCATCTGTTGTCCATTTGTGATTCGCGCATGAGTCAATACTGTAAGGGAAAAAAAAAACCCTCATCAACAGCTTAAATTGAGTTCTGTAGAACGGACCCAAAGAAAAGGCTCATCATGAGAATGATCCAAATTAGAGACTGGGATCTATTAAGACGATAACCATTTACACATTCGTGGTTGGACGTCACGGAATGGACGACGACAATATTCAAAACTCATATGGTTTTGTAACGCAAAGGCTCACCACAACCAATAACCGAGCCACTTCCAGATGTCACTCTGGAAAATGATGGCTGGAATCAAAGAAAACAAATGGAATCAGTTCACAAATTTCCATTAGCCAGGACATTCGTGGAAGAATATGCGAAAACATGGAAAAATTCTGAAGATACATCTTTCTCTAGACAACTATGGTTCTTTGACTTAGTGGTTTATGGATTCTTGAGATTTTTAGATTAGTTACTAGCATCACAACACAGTTAATCAATAAGACATTTGTAATACATTAAAAATCTTTCTCTCTGACAGTGCAAGAAGATTAAAAACGTCTTGAATCCTCTTTCCCGAAGTCCAGAGTCACTTGGACTCTATGTGCAGCAACCGTGAGGTCATGAGTTGACGACTCTGCTATTAGTACTTGGCAAGGAAACGACCAAATGGGAAAACCACTAATTCCCCAGGAAACCATGAAAGTCTGTAACTCGTGTTCAGATCCGAAATCCTGCTTCCTTTGTCCGACATGACAAAACTGCTTAGCTTTTTTTTTCCCCCTGCGTTGCCATGAAGAATCCAATAACGGTCTGCTTTATTGAAAGCTTTGAAACTTCAGAGTGATCCAGAAATATACGAGCAGCAAAAACGTCCCTTTAGGAAGAACTCAAACAGCTGGCCTCCCGTTGCACCCGCTTTGTTGTGCTGTGGTCATCCAATCATTCCCAAATTTGAGCCTAAGAATAACAAAATGACAGGGTGTATAATTTAGGGACAGAAACCAGATCCCGGCGGTTCAGGAGTGTGTGTATGAAGGGCAAATAGCACCTCTGGGTTGGAAGATTAGCGATCCTGTCTGACTCATTTGCATTTGGCACAGAAATGAAGAGTGTGGTGTGCACTTAAAAATGTGCACGCAGAGCACTTTCGCGTCTGCAGCGTTTAGTCTGGGTGAACTGAACCCTGGTGCTGTGTTTGTTCCCTCGGTGTAATTTGTCTAGCAGGTGAGAACACGGCAAACACCCGAGAGCACCTGGGCGAGGTGGTCAAACCCGGCTGCGAGTGTTGCACCAAACGCATTTTTCATTCTTTCTTTCTTTTCCCCAAACACTCCAAAGAAAGTATTTCACCTCGTTCTTTTGCTCTGCTTGGTATCAGAGAGGGAGGGGGGAGATTATTAACATCCTATTGTCCTGTGCCATGTTGCCTAAGGAGATCCCCTCAGCTCCTTTGATAAGAACACGTAATAGGACAACATTTCCTTTCCTTTGGTCTTTTATCAGTATCTGGAGCTTCCTTTGAGGTTTGGGCTTTTGCTCCCTCCTGTTTAGACAGACAATTAGCTCCTTCAGTTGAGTTCAATTTTATTTGTTAAGCAGGTTTAACAATAGACATCGTCACAAAGCAGCTTTACAGAAATCTGGAAGTAGATTTACATCGTTAGAGAGACAAGTGTTGAAGAAAAAACCTTGAGAGTACAAAAAAAAACCTTGAAAGGAACCAGACTCCAAACAGAACCCGTCTTCTTCTGGTTGACTGTGGTTGGTGAGAAAATATATCTTTAGGTTTTACGGGTGTAAAACAGTGGAGACAAAAATTCCTCAAGCCAGCTTTACACTGCACTGACGTACCAGAAAAACTGGTACTGGAGCCTATGTAAAATACACAGCAACTCCACCTATGCATGTGACTGGTTGCGTCCACCAGTGTGCATATAAAGTGATGGACATCTGTGGAAGTTTCTAGAGCTGTTTCCGCCATGAGAATGGCAAGTTACTACGATTTTGTGATTTTCATCATGGTTTAATAGTCGGAGCTGATGAGATGGGTCAGAGTATTTCAGAGGTAGAAGCAAAGTTTGGATTTTCACGTATGAGCATTTCAAGGGTGTAACTGTGACTACAATTCTGGCAAATTCCGGCAAAACCTCGAACTTACGACAGCAGTGTGGCCGTAAAAAGACTCTGGGCGAACGTGACCAGCTTCGTCTGGCAAGAATCGTTTCACGTGATAGACGTGTAGTAACACTGTCTCCAGTAACATCAGAATTCAATGCTTACCTACAAGTATTAACTGGTATACCAGTTTTTCTGGTACTTCAGTGTATGACATTTGGCCTAATTTTCATTTGCAGACAAAAATCAGTTTAGGAGTACTTTCAGGTTGTAATTGCTTGTATTAGCTATTGTATGGCTCTAGCAGTATCCTAGCTCAATGTACCTTGAATTCAGGTCTACCGGCACTAGCTTTGGATATTCCGACTTAACAACTAAGCACTTGTCTAAGTCGCTCTGGATAAGAGCGTCTTCTAGAAACGCCATAAATGTAAATGTAAATCCATGTGAGACCATCCACACCAGCAGAAGTCAGCCCACAAGATTAAAATCCTTTATACCGTCATGCACCAGAGGGAAAGCGGGTCTAATTTCAGCTTTGTGTGCGAAGGAGACCCATTTTTAGATTTGACAAATGACGTGTTGATGTCAAATTTAGAGAGAAACCAACATTTCTTGTGTAAATATAAATGCATCGGTCTGTATTTGTCTTTAGTGGCTGTTGAAAAGCTTGTGCAGATGGATGGGTGCAGAAAACCGCAGATGCAGGAAAGATGTGAGGCAGCGTTCGGTATACAGACTACAAAGGAAGAGTGTGGTCTCATGAAAGAGACTGAAATAAAGCCTGAACTCCGAGTCTGAGTCAGTAGACATTCTGCTGCTGTCGGCCGTATATCTGGGGACGGGAGGACAGAAAAACAAACATCCCAAATGGAAATGGGCAATTTCACAGTAAATATCAGACACTATACCAGTCATATAACTACAAGATTCATAGTACTGCATATCAAATAAAACTGCTTCTTAATGATGGCTTATTTTTCTAGCGGTTTTTCTTTTCCATCATTACTTTTCCATCATTACTTGATTGTGGAATTTGGCTCCTGCTTGAGTCAATGATAATTACCTTTTGAAATGTTTTCTTTCCAAGACTAGTTGACTAAATGCACAATCTTATGGTTTCCTGTACAAAACACCCAGGTGGTGGAATGAACTTCCCCTGGCTATCTGAACGGCTGAGTCACTGGCCATCTTCAAACGGCTGTCTGTCTGAACAAAGACCAAAGTCTCTCCATCAAAGGACTTTAATTGGCAGTACTTTAATTTAAAAAAATGATCTGTGTGTTTGTCATGTCCCTCAGGAATCTTTAAAGGTTCCCCTTGAGGAATGAACCAAAGTTCCCTACCAAAGTTCTTAAAATCTTAAATTTTTTTAAAGGTTCCTCAAGGGTTCTTTGGCTGTAGGGTTCGACATAAAGTCTTTAAAGGATCCCCTTGAGGAATGAACCACAGTTCCCTAACAAAGTTCTTACCATCTTAATATTTTTTAAAGGTTCCTCAAGGGTTCTTTGGCTGTAAGGTTCGACAGAAAGTCTTTAAAGGATCCCCTTGAGGAATGAACCACAGTTCCCTAACAAAGTTCTTACCATCTTAATATTTTTTTTAAAGGTTCCGCAAGTGTTCTTTGGCTGTAGGGTTCGATATAAAATCTTTAAAAGGTTCCCCTTGAGGAATGAACCACAGTTCCCTAACAAAGTTCTTATGCTCTTAAGATTTTTTTTTACAGGTTACTGAAGGGCTCTTTGGCTGTAGGGTTTGACATACAATCTTTAAAGGTTCTCATTGAGTAAAGAACCAAAATTACCTAACAAAGTTCTTAACCTATAGATTTTTTTAAAGGTTCCTCAAGGGCTCTTTGGCTGTAGGGTTCGATATAAAATCTTTACAGGTTCCCCTTGAGGAATGAACCACAGTTTCCTAACAAAGTTCTTACCATCTTAATATTTTGTTAAAGGTTCCGCAAGGGTTCTTTGGCTGTAGGGTTCGATATAAAATCTTTAAAAGGATCCCCTTGAGGAATGAACCACAGTTCCCTAACAAAGTTCTTATGCTCTTAAGATTTTTTTTACAGGTTCCTCAAGGGCTCTTTGGCTGTAGGGTTCGTCATAAAATCTTCAAAGGTTCTCCTTTAGGAAAGAACCACAGTTCCCTAACAAAGTTCTTACAATCTTAATATTTTGTTAAAGGTTCCTCAAGGGTTCTTTGGCTGTAGGGTTCATCATAAAATCTTGAAAGGTTCCTCTTGAGCAATGAACCAAAGTTCCCTAATAAAGTTCTTAAACACTTAAGATTTTTTTTACAGGTTCCACAATGGTTCTTTGGCTGTAGAGTTCGTCATAAAATCTTGAAAGGTTCCTCTTGAGCAATGAACCAAAGTTCCCTAACAAAGTTCTTATGCTCTTAAGATTTTTTTTTACATGTTCATCAAGGGCTCTTTGGCTGTAGGGTTCGTCATGAAATCTTTAAAGGTTCTCCTTTAGGAAAGAACCAAAGTTCCCTAACAAAGTTCTTATGCTCTTAAGATTTTTTTTTTACATGTTCCTCAAGGGCTCTTTGGCTGTAGGATTCGTCATAAAATCTTTAAAGGTTCTCCTTGAGGAAAGAACCAAAGTTCCCTAAAAAAGTTCTTAACCTTTTAAGATTTTTTTAAAGGTTCCTCAAGGGTTCTTTGGCTGTAGGGTTCGATAAAAAATCTTTAAAGGTTCCCCTTGAGCAATGAACCAAAGTTCCCTAATAAAGTTCTTAAACTCTTAAGATTTTTTTTACAGGTTCCTCAAGGGTTCATTGGCTGTAGGGTTCAATTAAAAGTCTTTAAAGTTTCTCCTTAAGGAATGAACCAAAGTTCCCTAACAAAGTTCTTATGCTCTTAAGATTTCTTGATAGGTTCCTCAAGGGTTCTTTGGCTGAAGGGTTCAACATAAAATCTTTAAAGTTTCCCTCTGGGTACCAAAACAAAGCTCACTAAAGAAGTTATTTTGGACCCTCTTTTATGTTCTACATAAAAGCTTAAGATTTCCCACTGAGAGACGAAATAAATATAAACGTTGCATATAACTATAGAGTCTAGTCGGGTGTACTGGAACTGATGGCAGCGTAAAGACTAGAAACCTGTGCATAACTGTAATATGTCACTGTGTCTCACTGATAAATTCAAATCCATCCATCCATCCATGAAAATCTAGCTATGAGAGAAATTTTCAACAAAAATTAACTTGGCTCTCTCAAACTTTTAAAGCTATCAGTATGAATCAATTGAACATGGTCATGAGCGGCTGAATTATCATTCAGAAAGAAATGCCAGGTGAATGTCTGGGATCTACTTTGGGTGTGAACGCTGATAGATTTTGACCTACATATGAAATAAATAGCTCTATGTGGAACATACTAACTCTATAACTACAGCTTGCTTTCATTGTTCCGGCTCTGGTATTGCTCGTGCTCCACAAATATCCTTTTTTTCTAAGTGGCTTTTCCCCAAATGTCTATCCACAGACTTTCACACTAAGCCAACCTCTGATCTCTGGACCTGAATGACCCTGCTGCTTCTGAAATCTAGTGTTCACACAGACTTCCTCGAAATAGCTCACATACTCGCCTGGAAATGCGTCTCACTCCAGCAAATGGGATCGACCACTGGTGCCCTTTTTTTAAAAAAAAAATGTTCCACAAGGGTTCTTTGGAAAGTAAAGTGTTATTTGCTTAGTAAAGGGGTTCTACTTGGAAGAACCCTTTAGAGAAATCTGTTGTATGGTTCTACATTGACCCTATAAGGGTCTCTCCACAGCACCATCAGACAAACCTTCTAGAGCTAACCTTATATTTTTATATATCTGCTATTTTATATCCATCTTGGACATGAACTTTGGCTTACAGGTTAAACGTAGTACCCTAAAGACTTGTTTGTTCCTATGTGAGCAACTTTAAAAGTTCAGTATTGAACCAAGCAACGGTGGGTTCCTTTTTCAGACAGATCAACTAGAACACCTATTTCAAGTTACCCCTTTTTTGTACACTTGTATAACATTTTTCCGCACTTTTGCCCTGTCCTTTAGCTGAACACGGGAAACTGTGGATATACGGTTACAGGGATTTCAATATTTCTACCACTGTTTTATTCAGTTACAAAAATGTTCACAGCAGACCGTCTGTGGTTATAATGTCAATGCCTTTGGGAGGTACAGGGAGAAAGAAAGCCAGCAGACTGAATTTCTTCATTCTCACAGCTGTAGTTTCAGCATCAATTCACTGAAATCCTTCCCTCTGCCAGCTGGACGGAGCAAGACATTTGCTCCTACTTCATCAGCACAAAAGCATTTATTGCTTTAGAGGTTTAAGAAAAGCAGCATACTGAGACTACAATCATAGAAAATATGAAATGGATTAGACTTGAGCTGGACAACCTGCCTGTATTTGTTTTTCATAAGGCGAGTATTGGTGGATCCCGAGCCTTTCTCAGAAACACCAGTCGTGAGGCGGGAATACACCTTAATTGGGACACCTGTCCAACACAGGGCAGCTTTCACATTCCTATCAAATGGGAATTGAGTAACCAATCCACCTACCAGCAAGTACACTGGTAAAAATAGAAGATCCTTGAGGAGCTTTTGAACGTTCCTCAGATTGACACTGTGGAGGAACCTTCAAGGAAAGGTTCTTAGAAGAACGCATTCTTAAGGTTACTTGAGGAACCTTCTGAAAGGCCTTGGGGAACCTTTTTTACAAGTTTCTAATGGGTTCTTTGAGGAAGCAGATTTTATACTGAGGAATCCCAAAAGTTCTTCCAGGCACCCCTGTGAGCATTGAGGAACATTTGAGTTCTTGGAGGAGCCTCTAGGTTCTTGGAGTAATCTATGAGGTTCTTCAAGGAACTGCTAATTTTTACAGTGTATTTGGGAGGTGGGAAGAAACAAGAGAACCCAAAGGCGCCCACACCACATCACGACAGAGGACAGAAAGTAAACCCAGCTCAGTGAGACATCAACATTACCCAATGCTTGACCTTTCCACCCAGCAATATATTACTGACAAGTTCATGTCAAATATAGTGACCTAATAGTCAATAGAGGGTTAGATGGAGGAACATAGGATACATTTTTTATAATATTTCTTTCTGGCTCACTCCTTCTTTCTCTCTATTCAATGGTTTCTTTCACTTGCCCCCTCTTATCCTCTTCAACATAGAAGTTTCAGTTTTAAGATCTTTAAGTTTAAGATCTCAAGCTAATATTGGATCAAATAGTTTGTCTTCTTGTTGGGATATTGCAAGTTTTGCCCAGTGTGCCAAGCCATCTGTCATGGGTAGTCTGGGAGAGCATTGCTGGCCCTGCTCTCTGGCTGGGAAACATGGCTGTATTCTTTTCCTTGCTGATCAAGAAACACTAGCCAAGGGAATTGGCAATGACTAAAAAACTAGAAAGGAAATTTTTGGATTGCTCTTTATTTGACCTATTCTGTCAGATCTGTTTACCGAGGCTAGCCAAACTGGGAGCATTAAGCTCACTGAAGTATGCATGCTCTCAATCCACTAAGGGGATTCAAAAAAGTAAGAAAGAAAAGATGGCGAGTTCACAAGAACCAGTTTCTATGAAAACTTGCCAGGGTCCAGATTAAAAGAGTTGGCATTAATCAAATTTCTTACAGGTTCGCTATATAAAATGTAACAAAACTGCACCTGCTCTTTAAAATTCATGAGATTCAGCTAATCTCTTTCCTTATTCCCCCTCTAACTTGTCATTCCTTTTCTCTCCCAGCTCACTCTCCCGTCCTTTCCTTCTCTGCTACCGCTTCTTGGATCGGACTCTCCGACAGCCGCAGAATAGGATTCCTGACCCATTAGATTGAACTTGATGTATCACAGGGAATGGGGTTGGGAACTTCTTCAGCAGCTGGAACAGGGCAGGAATTACCGATGCACTGCGTCCTTTGCCAGTTGCATGAGGTCTGCATCACTGGTAGTGTTTAAACTGTCTTGCAGCATGCGCAACCCAGAAGAGCATCTCATGACATCATTACAGCATCTGTAAGGCTAAAAAAGAGCTTAGTGGCAATCTGCAAGACTGCCAAGAATAACAGAAGGATTAGTCCGTGGGGAACAAGAGAAAATTGATAAAAGATGCATGATGATGCATTACAAAGAATCTCTGTGCGTAACAACATAAAAAGAAGTTGCATGTCATATGTCATAGCCGTCATATCCCAGGTGTTCCCAAAGAAGGGTCTCTAATCATCGTATTAATGTGAAGACTTTAGTCATGCTGTGGGTTTGGGAGAAGATAACAGGGTGTTGCTGGATAGAACTGATCTTTCCTCTACATGAGTGGTGCATAAAACTACAATGCCCCTTGCTCTTGCTTTTTTTTATGAACCCAATCATTTGATTCATTGGGTATCTTCTGGACTTCCCTGATTAGTCTTTGCGCAACTTTCCTTCGAGACCATCCATCATCAGCCATCTATCCTAGTCTCAGTTCATTAAGTTCCCAAAGCATATCACTCACACTCACACTCACACACCCCCAAACACCTTCCCTCCACCCAGGCTGTTTTATTTTAAACACACAACCTCCAGAATCTGGCTAAGTGCAGAATGATTAGCTCTAGTCAGCCCTAGCCCAAAGTATACATAAATATTTCCGTAGGATTCGTAGAAGGACCGAGAGCTTCCATGAAGGCTGATACACAATAAGAAACATCCTGTAAGGAGGCAGTGCAAGCAAGAATTTGAAGGTTATCGTTTGAAACCGCGCACTCATTTGTGAGTTAGGATGTCCTCCCTCTAAACTTTGTGTATAAATCTTGACGGATCCCTGTTCGACTAACGCTGCCGTTCCAGAGAGTAGGGGGAGGATTTGAGATGTGTCTGGCTTTGGAAAAGACCCCAACAGCTGTGTTGTGTAGTGTTTGGAGGCCAGACTGGTGACCCAGAATCCAAGATCAGAGGTTGACTATGGAAAAAAATGCTGTGCTTCTAAACCACCGTATGTGTATGTAAGATATTATCTTGAGAAAGAAGAAAAAGTGGAACTTTGGATCCAGAGAAAGTTGCCACGTTTTATAAACCAGTGTTTTTCAGGCTTCAGGGTTCAGGTAGATCCAGAAACCATCGCAGGATATACTGGGTACAGTGTAGAAATATGCCCGTGGCTCTCATACCCCTTTTTCCCCCAACATGTACTAGGTGCTAGTGCTAGGATGGTGCTACCTGGAGTTGGTTCAACTTACAAAGAACCTACAAAGAACCGGTTTGCTTCTCCATGGGCTAGAGAGCCACCACAGAGCCACGTCATTACATCACTGTATACGTCTCTGCTTAGTAGCAACACTATTAGTAATGGGAATAATGGCTTTTTGAGGTGAGCCAGGTCTTATGGCTCCAAGCCATTCAAAAATACGTTCAAAAGAACATCTCAACATTCTTGTTTCTTTGTTACTAGGTTTATCTGAGAAATAAATCACCAGATTTGGTATGATTTGGATCAGATTCAAACTTCCCACCAATACGTCCACAAGCTGCTGCGTTTCTTTTCAAACACGTCTGTGGTTTAATCTGAAACACACGTGGGTCTGTTAGTCCAAGGGCAAGGCTGAGCCACACAGCCACATGGCTGCTTCGGCGGCATTCACAAAAAAAAAATCCTCCCCACGGGATTGTGCGGAGGTGCAGCCGTGTTTTATTTGTGCTTTACAAAATAACCACCATGAAACAATCAGACGAGAACTTCTGATTTGTCTGATTCACTGCTTTGTTCTTGCAAACATCGCTTCCTCTTGTTATTCGCTCTCTAGCTCAATCTTTGCATTGAAAGCGAAAAAAAATCGGATCGTTCTTGAACGTAACATCACTTCGATTTCACATCCATTCCAATTCTTTGTATTGATGTTAGGCAGACTAGATGTTAGGCAGACAGTGGCTGTGATTATGTGTGTGTTGGTCACAATAATCCCGCCCCCAGCTCCTGGTTCTAGACCAGCAAAGTCTTTGTGCTACTCTGGAACCAGTTTTCCTGGCCAAGAGCTGGTTCTTTGTCCATTTAAACACAAAGAACTGGTTTGACATTAAGCACCGAACCAGTGCATAACTGATGATTCTGCCTCAGTTGAGAAGCAGTATCAGAGCACCAACTTGCATAAGCAATCCACCTACCAGCATGTTTCTGTTTGGTGGGAGGACACCCACATTGACACGGGGAGAACATGTGAAACTCCGTCCAAACTAATTCTGTCTCGAACCACAGACCCTGAAGCTGGAGACAAACCCCGGAGTTGACAAGAATACCCACTGGGGTACTATATCACCCTTCAGGCATAGTATGCAATTGTTAATAAAAATTTTTTTTTTGGCAGATGTTTTTACTGAAGAGTGAAATTTTTGCTAAGCTCTATTAGCTAATGCCACTGCATGCTCCAATTATTGCAAACTCAGTGTCAGTGTAATTGCCATGAAGTGGGTCAGCGATCATTCTCAGGCTGGGTTATCAAACCAACAGGAACAGGATTAGCCTCTATCATGCCAATCGCACACGCACTGCTTCCCAAACCCACACACGCCCATTCATATTTTACCCTTAGGCAAAGGCACCACTGCCATCCAAGAACAATTGCTTACCTTGAAATGTCTTACCGCAGACTTTACACTTTAGGCGTCTGATTTTAGGATTTTATCCTGGAATAAATGATCACTTTAACTAACATTGTGTCCTATTGGGCAGACCACCCAAGACATAATGGCCAAGCTCTGGAGTTCTGTTATGCATGTCTCCGAACACTATAGAAGGAAGCGTAGCCTTGTAACTCGCCCATCAAATATCTATTGAAAAGACTCTGGGGTTTAAGTAAAGAGTGCTTAAATGAAGTTATACTACCAATCCATTGAGCATTAAATCAAGTAAAGCCATCAACATAAACACAATTATCCCCTTCCTCAGTGTTAACTACAACCAGCCCTTCTCTGACGCACAGTACCCCTTTTCAGAAATGATTGTGATTACGTGATGAGGGTTTAGTCTTTAAGGGAGCTCACAGGGTGACTCCGAGGAAAGCTTTAGGGCATTGGTGCTTTAAAAGCCTGGCAAATTGTCCCTCTGTGCTTTGAAAATATGAGCCAACATACAGAGTCCCGTTGAAGCTTTCTGCTCCTTATCTGCAGTCATCAGACTTGAGAGGAAGTGAAGTTTACACAGACGTGAGGTCACTCGGGATACATGATCAGAACCAGAGTCAAGCCTTTAAGAGTCCCCGACCCTTCCCCCCCCAACCCTTTTGGGATTGCTCATTCAGCAAACTGCACATGCACAGGCGCTCTAGACACGGAGGTCCACCGCGGTCTGTTCATGTTACGTGATCAGTGTAAGAATGACTGATGCGGCACAGCAAGTACTATATAGATTTCCACCTTTAGATGTTATTAATCCTATGAACTGGGAAATACTGCAAAGCAGAGTGTTGCCCTTAACACCCAAAAGTTTAACATTTTCTAATAACAGCACACATGAATGTTTTATTCCTTTTATACTACAGTATTACTAATAAAACAAAAAAGCATCAGCTTGCCAAGTTACTAAGAAATTGCAAAGTGCAAAGTTGTCTCTCCTAGAGACATTTACAAAGTGCTGACACTGGAGACTCCTTCCATAAATGATAAATACGAGTTTCCTTAACCTCCAGAAACATTCATATCAACTCATAATATTCATCATACATTATTCATGACAGTATTTTTATTTATTTACTTATTTATTAAAGAACGAGCAACATGCCAATTGTTACCAGTTTATAGATACATTTGTTGTGTTGTTGTGGGAAAAAAACACAAGTTAGCTCCTGTTATAAATTCTGTTATAACAGAACAAACCTCTCTTTTTTTTTTTTTAACTCTGTAATGTTAAAATTGAAACTGTATAAATTGTATACTTTGTCCTGAAGGCTTTGATGACAATGTGCTGACACTGCAGACTCCTTCCGTAACTGTTTCTACACAGGAAATTTTGCTAAAATATGCTTAGAAACAATGTATTATTAGACCGAGAAAGCCGTCACTATAGAATCGACAACAGCAGAACAAATGCGTTAATATAAAAGCCATGATTAGGCTAATTAATGCCTTCTGACCAATCAGATTGGACAATTTAACAGGCAATAAAATGAGATGGAAATATTTCTTCTAGAAAAAATGGTGCGTATAAAGCTCTAGAAATGCAGTCTATAGCCAAGGGGCTGGACACTACCAATATGAGTTCCCACATGTAGTAAGCCATGTGTGCAGACTCATGACATTGCTCTAAGCTTTAAAGAGTGTCAAAGCCTCCCAAAGCTCCCACATTCAACACATCTAACACAAATATGTATCGAGTACCAGAAATGGATGATGGGCAGGCAGTGACACGTCGCCTATGTGCATTTAATTCACTTGGGTATGTTATAGTACCATTTTCATTCAATGGCTTTTCTTCATTGCTATTATTTTCTACATTTTAGATTAATATTGAACGCATCAAAGCTATAAAGTAAACAAACCAGAATATGTTTTATACTTTAAAATAGTTCAAAGTAGCTACCTTTTGCTTAGATGACAGCTTTACAGACTCTTGTCAATTGTCTCAGTCAGCTTCATAAGGTTGGTCACAAAGGAACGGTTTTCAGTTAACAGCTATGCCTTGTCAAGAGTTCATTTGTGGGATTTCATTTGTGGCCTTCTTAATGTGTTTGAGACCATCAGAATTGTTGTATGATTTCTTTGATGAAACTGGCTCTCATGAGGACCACCCCAGGAAACGAAGACCAAGAGTTACCTCTGCTGCAGAGGATAAGTTCATTAGAGTCACCAGCCTCGGAAACTGCAAATGAACAGCACCTCAGATAAATGCTTCACAGAATTCAAGTAGCAGACACATCTCAATATCAACTGCTCAGAGGAGACTGCATGAAGCAGGCCTTCATGGTCGACGTTGCTGCAAAGAAGCCACTACTGAGAAGGAGAACAACAAGAAGAGAATTGCTTGGGCTGAGAAACACAAGAAATGGACAACAGACCAGTGGAAATCTGTACTTTGGTCTGATGAGTCGAAATTATGGTTCTACCTGCCATGTCTTTGTCAGACGCAGACTGTTGGAAAACCATTCCGGAGGACTACCTCATGAAGCTGATAAATATAAACCAGAAAGATATTCTGGTTTGTTCAACACTTTTTTGTTTACTACATAACTCCATATGGTCCTTCATAAATTAGATGTCTTGAATATTTATCCACAATGTAGAAAATAATAACAAACTCTATTGCTATTGCCTGAAGATTTGCCTTTCCTCCTTTGTCTTACAGCGCTTCTCATTTTTCCACAGCTGTTAGAGTAAATGCCTTTGATGTAAGCCTATAGTTTGAGTGCATCATACGTTACCCAGCAGATAATGAGGGTGAAGAGGCAACTCTGGGAACTTTTATGGCTGTGTGTACAGCATGTGTAGTGTGTGCAGAGTCTTCATATGTCACAGATACTGCCGATATCAAAGTGTGTTCTCGGGGCAAAAGTATGTCCCATGATGCAGTTGTTCTTAGTTGCACACCTGCACAAAACCACACTGGGGTTCTGTAATGTGGAAGACAATTAGCGACGGCTTTCACATGTGTAAACATTTTGCTGCTTTATGAGGCTGAGGGACAATTGACATAAATCACATGTGCGTTTGTTAGTATATGTGCTTTCTCAGCTTGTTTTGTGTCACGTACGCACTCCTTCCCCCATAATTACCTATAGACCACGCATGCCTTTTTCAGTGCTTTTTGCCCATTTTGTAAAAATTAAATGCATTTGTGGACGTTTCACTACTTAAAATAATCACCTTAATTGTTGGCTATTAGTTGAACTGTCATTTAGGCCTACACACTCTTCCAGGTTGCTGTGTAAAGTATAAAACATGACCAGGTGAGAGCTGAAAGGAGAATAATCTGTGGTGAGATACAGCTCATAGCTGATTCTTCTTCAGTGAAGCTGGATTTACACGTACACTTTGGAGGCTTCAACAGAGACACTTCTTATTCACTTTGAATGGGGGGTGTAATGCGTTGCCGAACTGAACTGTATCTCCGCTGCTTCACTTTGCTTGCAGTGCTTGCAGTGACAGCTGAGCACCAACCAATCAGATCACATTTATACAAATATAGCAGTGTAGGCGCCAACCAATCAAATCACATTTATACAAATATACCAGTGAAGACACCAACCAATCAAATCACATTTATGCAAATATACCAGTGCAGACACCAACCATTCAAAGCACATTTATACAAATATACCAGTGCAGGAGCCAACCATTCAAATCACATTTATGAAAATCTACCAGTGAAGACACCAACCAATCAAATCACATTTATGCAAATATTCCAGTGCAGACACCAACCAATCAAACCACATTTATGCAAATATAGCAGTGCAGACA
>JAOVVH010000001.1:6777143-6787972 GCA_028566435.1 Scorpiodoras heckelii
TCAGTGGATCTTGACATTCATTAGTGTGTGGCTTCTGCTTGGTTGGAAAGAAAACCTGCACCCACACCGGCCCTTCTTGGATAAGATTGGAGACCACTGCTCTAGACTAATAAACGTCTGAATATGGAAACCTTATAAATGACATTAGATTAAATTAGATTACATTTCCTTTGTAAACGTAGTGCGTGGGTGTCACCAAACAATACAATCCTCTTCCGTAAAGGATACAATGACATATCCTTTATCACCCCCGCTCTAACCAGAAGGACATCTGAAGGAAACTTTAGCTTCCTCTACATGTCTGACACAGTATTGGGATAGCGCCTAATACAAAGACTTCCACATTCAGAGGAAAACAGGAGACGAGTAGTCGAGCAGCTGGAACAAAATTAGACTACTAGGATGTGCCGTAGATGATCTGAACTGCACGTGGAAATGATTTCTTAAAGGGGTAGTGCACCAAAAAAAAAATGAAAAGGGTGAATCATTGAAAGCAAAGCAAGTGGAGATGATAGTAGTTGATATGAAATGTGACCAACTTGAAGCACGATAAACCAGGCTTCGGTTTGGCTTGGAAACAAATAAAAAGTAAAAAGCTTCCATAAATTACTAATAATTACTAATAGCTCGTAGGAAAAATCCTTTTCCATCCTGCCACATGATTACTGATTTTCCAAGAAATATTCCAGCACATAATGAGCTTCCGAAACAGTCTTTTTGCACCCATTTCCCACATCAGAACAACCCTGATTCTCGCTATCACCAGATCCGTGGTTGGACCAAGGTCCAGTGTTATTGTGTAAGTGGACTGGTGAGTGACTTTTTTTACGGAAAATAAAATTCCTCACGCTCAGGCCGAGAGTCCGGCATGTCACCTTGTGCCACGCGAGCTTCCGTGAGTCAGCCGAGTGTGCTTGATCAGAGAGAGCGTTAACTTTGAGGAAGTCGGCTTCCAGCCAGCTGTCTAGTGCACAAATCGAGTGCTGAGCACATGCTCACATGTTAATGGGCCGGAACTTTCTGTGAGCCTTGGGAGGGGAAAAAAAAATCCTGTCCTTAGTTTGTAGAATGAGTAGGTCACTGTGCCTTGGAGATGATAACAATGTCTGTGTGTGTGTGTGAGTGTGTGTGAGAGAGAGAAAGAGAGAGAGATTTTCGGCGGGTTGCAGAAAGACTCCGGGATCCGTGATGCGTGAAATGGTGAGGAGAGTAATGCAGGAAATAAGCGACATAATCGCATTAGAGGATGTGAATGTGTGCATTAAAGGAACAGCTGGCTCCTCCGAGGAATGCCGGACTACTTCAGCCCAATTAGTTTCATTGTACTTCATAAACTTGTACTGTTCATAAAGTTTCCTGCTCAGCATTTCACCTCGCCGAAATGTCTAGTGAAATAATGTTTGTGTGTAAAGTACTGTATAAGTCTTAGGCACCCTGTTGTTTTTAGGTACACCTTTTATTATTGATGTGAGCAGCACGTTACATAACAGACCACTTTTCAGACAAAAAAAAATAATAATGAAGGCTGCTAGGTGTTGCATTGAAAAAAAAAGAGGTAAGTGTGACAGTCCAAGTCTCCAGAAGAGCTGTGGCAGATTCTCCACTCAGACGCTCAGTAAAACTGAAAAGCTATTTACTGTACAGAACGATGCAGAAGTCTTAGGCACATGCAAAGACTCGCTGTAAAGCAAAGATGCCTTTGAATATATAAATAATGAAGATGTTTCTACACAAAAGAAAACACTATAAAGTGCAGTAAACAGTAATAAACTAAAGGAAGTCAATATTTGCTGTGTCTTTTTCTTAAACAGTGTTCCCAGGTACAATGTGTGCAGTTTTATAAGGAAATGAGCTTTTAAGTTTTACTGAGCGTCTTGGAGAATCTGCTCTTCACAGCTCTTCTGGAGACGTTGACTGTCACACTTACTTCCTTTTTTTTTTTATGCAAAACCCAGCAGCCTTTATTATTTTTATTTTTTGTCTGAAAAGTGGTCTGTTATGTAATGCGCTGCTTTCGTTACTGACATACAAACATTTTTGTGTATTTTGTTGTTGTTGCAAAAGTAACGTTTGGAAATATAAAATCTTTTTGTACTAGGTCAATTAAAAAAAAGAACATGCTGTTATAAGGACATAATCTATGATGGCGGTTGCCACTTCAAAGTTGATTCTTTCCCACAGCACATTTTGACGTGCTTTATTCCTTTTATACTACAGCAGTTTGCCAAAACTACCATTTCCTTTTCAATGTTTTAAAGAATGACGCATATTAGCAGACTTTTTATCTG
The DNA here is from genome assembly GCA_028566435.1 of Scorpiodoras heckelii. Lineage (NCBI taxonomy): Eukaryota > Metazoa > Chordata > Actinopteri > Siluriformes > Doradidae > Scorpiodoras > Scorpiodoras heckelii. The sequence continues at coordinate 6,779,432 of JAOVVH010000001.1, forward strand.
TTTATGCCTACATTTAATGCTGTGGAAGAGCCACAAATGAAGGCAGTTTTTCTTACCAGTTGCGTTATAACAAATATAAACAGTTCTCTCACCAACCTCACTTTTATTTTTATTTTTCTGGAAGTTTATATACAAAAAAAAAAAAAAGACAAAGCTTGTCTTGTTCGACAGAAACTCATCCTGAAAACATTGTCCAGAAATGACAAGTGACAATTTTACCCGGTTCTTACACAGCACTGAAACCGGAGACTCCTTCCATGAATTCTAAAGAAACTAAAATCCCTGTGCATGTTTTGACTACCGAAACAATAATTATTAGATTATTAGGATTAATATAAAATGAGTAGATGAGATTAGCTTAGATTCCAGCTAGCCTTGCTTTGGATGTGTCATCATCGGTGTCTATAAACTTATTTCTGATTTGCCCTTTTTTTCCCTTTGCTCCCCAGCCGTGTCCAACAGTCGTGGCGAATATTTACTCAACGGAGATTTTGTGGTCAGCATGTTTAAAAGGGAAGTCAAAGTGGGACGAGCCATCCTCGAGTACAGCGGCTCGGATCACGTCGTCGAAAGACTCAACTGCACCGACCGTATCGAGGAGGAGATCGTCATCCAGGTATGCGCCGAGCCTGATGTACCGTTTTGATACGTTTTGCAATTTATTTTTTATTGTCATCCACCAATAAACTTTTTTCCAGTGTACTTTGCAGTGACTGTGCCCACTTTCATATTGGTCCCAATTCTCACCAATGTTGCCTTCAAGATACATATAAAGGAAAAGAAGAAAGGAAAAACAGCAGACAAACTGAACCAAAAGAAAAATAAACTATGTACAAACAGGAAATGATCTTTACTACATAACCTAAACATCAATTTACGAAAATAAAGTCAAGTCTAAGCGGCATTGCATAATATAATTCATAATTAATCCATTTTTCCCAGCATGTGTCGAACTGTTCCAGTTTATAGTTAACAACTGCAGTTATTTTTTCCATTCCCTAGCTCTCTGTTGTAATTTCCATCCATGTTTTTAAAGTTGAGCTCTCCTGTGATAACTGTTTCCTAGTGAGAGCTTTTTTTTTGCAGCCACCAGCAAATACATTCATTAAATATTTATCTTTCTTCAACCATTTCTGAGGTCTGTCTCCAAAGTATGTAGTGTTTCTGGGGGTATTTCACATTTGAAGATGTCTGGTAAAGCTCTGTGTGTGTGTGTGTGTGTGTGTGTGTGTGTATCCTAATCGATACTCAAATTCTAATTGATACTCTAATTCTAATTCTAACTGATACTCTAATTCTGATTGATATTCTAATTCTACTTAATACTTTAATTCTAATCTATGCTCTAATTCTAATCGATTCTCTAATTCTAATCTATGCTCTAATTCTAATTGATACTCTAATTCTAATTGATCCTCAAATTCTAATTCTAATTGATACTCTAATTCTAATTGATACTCTAATTCTAATTGATACTCTAATTCTAATCGATTCTCCAATTCTAATCAATGCTCTAATTCTAATTCTAATTGATACTCTAATTCTAATTGATACTCTAATTCTAATTCTGATTAATACTCTAATTCTACTTAATACTCTAATTCTAATCTATGATCTAATTCTAATCTATACTCTAATTCTAATCGATTCTCTAATTCTAATCTATGCTCTTATTCTAATTCTAATTGATACTCTAAATCTGATTGATACTCTAATTCTAATTGATACTTTAATTCTAATTCTAATTGATACTCTAAATCTAATTGATACTCTAATACTACTTCTAATTGATACTCTAATTCTAATCAATACTGTAATTCTAATTGATATTCTAATTCTAATTGATACTTTAATTCTAATTCTAATCGATACTCTAATTCTAATCAATTCTCTCATTCTAGTCGATGCTCTAATTCTAATTCTAATTGATACTCTAATACTAATTGATACTCTAATACTAATTGATACTCTAATTCTAATTGATACTTTAATTCTAATTCCAATTGATACTCTAAATCTGATTGATACTCTAATACTACTTCTAATTGATACTCTAATTCTAATCAATACTCTAATTCTAATTGATATTCTAATTCCAATTGATACTTTAATTCTAATTCTGATTGATACTTTAATTCTAATTGACACAGTAATTCTAATTCTGATTGATACTCTAAATTCTAATTGAGTTTTTTTAGCATGAAGCATGGTTTTGAAGGGTTTGCTGAAGTGAGGATTTCTAGTTCAGATTTTATTTTGACACCAGTGAACTGAAAAGTAGCTATATGTTAATATTATAGCTGTATGGTAATATTAGGAGATATCATGTCTAGGAAATTCTGATGATTTCATATGAAATAAAACACTCGGGCTGAGCTAAAATAGGAAAATAATCAACACCGGGGTGGTGTAATATGGAGTTGTTAATAACAAGATTTTTATCCCTCCCAATAATTCCCACAGCAGTTTGACAACACTGAATATTATAGCTATAAACCGTCATCGCCATGCCAACCTCTTTTTTTCGTTTCTTAAATTAAAAAACAAACATAGCTTGTAACCTTAAAGCATAAACTCCTCTTTCCTGAAGACTTCTCAGTGGTGCTAAACTTTAAACTTTAACTATCGCAAAGCTGTTTTATAAATGTCCAGAAATCATCCTACAAGTCCCTGTGTAAGTTGTTGCCATAGAAACATTAAGACTTTTTTGGAAGCATTATGAGTATTGTCACTACCCCTACTTTTTTATAGTGATATTAAATTTGTATTATTGAAATGCATTTCATTATCGTAATATGTTTGTCTTATTCTTACTGTTCTCACAGGTTCTGTCAGTAGGCAACCTGTTCAATCCAGATGTCAGGTATTCCTATAACATTCCCATTGAAGACATGACTCAGCAGTTTATCTGGGACGCATACGGCCCGTGGCAGGAGTGTAGCCGCCTGTGCCAAGGTGAGGATGTTTTTGTCGCTAAAAGCTTTCTCTTTACATTATTGTCTATAATAGGCTGATTGATTTGCTGCTGTGGTATTGCTGTGCTTAGGTTTGTGAGAACTAGGATAAAGAACGTAATGCGGCAATACTAAATTTGCAGTTGGGATGAGAAATGAGTATGTTTATGTTAGGATTCTCCAGCGTTTCTGCCATTACAGGCTTCTCAGCATGTCCTGGGAGGAAGTTTAGAGAAGTTCATTGGTTAGGTCAATGAGGCCATTGAAGACAGTAAGGCACTGAGATTCAAACACAGTCCAAACATCTGGACTTTGGTTTGCCGTTCAGATCTCTGTCCCGCCTTCGCTTCACAATCTTAGAGCTGGAAATCTAATGGTCCATAATGTGCCGAGATTGCAAATCTGTCACGTAGGAGCTGATCTTTGGAAAAGAAGAGAAATATTCGCTAAAAGACTTTGAAGATACAGAGATCGGCGCAGTGCCGCCGAATTGTCGGTTCAGGTGTTGATCCGTTTTCCGTAAAGGGTTTAGATAGATAATAGGGTAAAGCTGTTTCCATGGATGCAGTGATTTTTTTTTTTATAGATTGTGTGTACTAGTGTTTTCGTGTGTGAAATATCAAAGTGTTTCTGTTTGTTGTTGCATCAATCAGGGGAGCGTAAGAGGAAAATAGTGTGCAATCGTGAGTCGGACCACATGGTGGTTTCGGATCTCAGGTGTCATGGCTCACCTCGACCGGCGACCATCATAGAACCCTGCAACACAGACTGTGAACTCAGGTATTTAACTAGTTAACCAGGTTTCAGAGTTACAGTAATGAAGCAGCAGTAGCTCAAAGGATAAGGTTCTGTCCCAGTAACGGAAAGTGTGTTGGGTCAAATCCCTGGAGTGGCCTAGTCTAGTCTTTTATTACTGCTTAGATACTTGGAATCTGCTTAACATTACCAAAATATGTAAACAGGAAGCACAATTGATGGTATGGTGTGTAATAACGACTAACGGGAACTGATACCTTTACTACCACTTCCTTATCTGTAGATTTCTATTTCTGAACGGAAAGTGTTATTTGATCGTCATTTCCCAGGTGGCACGTGGCCCGAAAGAGTGAGTGCACGGCGACATGTGGACTGGGCTACCGCACGCTGGAAATCTACTGCACTAAATACAACCGGAATGACGCCAAAACCCAGAGAGTTGATGACCGAAACTGTAGCCACCAGCACAAACCTGATGATAAGGAGGTTTGCCGTGGTGACTGTAACCCCGGGGTGTGGGAGTACTCGCCCTGGTCAGAGGTGAGGATGAAAACCAGTAGACCTCACGCGCATGTTCATTAGTGTTAGTATAACTAGAATATTTTAAAAGACAGTACATTGAAACATCGGTTTGTTCTGTTTGTTTGCTTTGAATAGTGCTCGAAAAGTTGCGGAGGAGGAACACGGCGTCGGAGCGCCGTGTGTAAGTCGCTTGAGAACGACGAGGCTAAATGCAACGCGCGGGACAAACTTGTAGTGCAACCCTGCAACGAGTTCCAGTGTCCACACTGGAGGACTGGGGAGTGGTCAGAGGTACAGATAAATCAATAAAATGAAAACATAACAGATATGATGGCAGTAGCCTCACAGTATAGTCAGCCAAGATCACACTTATTTACTACTAAAGTACAATGAAAGGGCCCTACAATAGATAAAATATAATAAAGTATCTTCTAGGCTCCCCTCAGAGTGGATAAAATATGATGAAGACCCCTAATGACTGCCCTTCAAATTGATTTTTTCCCCTCATATGTCCTTCATATGAGAAAACACCATGAAATACTTTTTTCATGCCCCTTGAATGAAAAAACATAATTTAGTGCCATCTAGGGTGCCCTAAAGTCTTCCCTACATGCAAAAATGAGATATAGTGCCCTCTTGGTGCTCCTACATACAAGAAAATGAGATTATGTACTCTTTAGGAGCTCCTATGTACAAGACAATAAGATGAAGTGCCCTATAGGTGTCCCTACATACAAGAAAATGAGATGATATACCCTCTAGGAGCTCCTACGTACAAGAAAATTAGATGAAGTGCCCTATAGGTGCACCTACGTACAAGAAAATCAGATGATGTAATTTCCAGGAGATCCTATGTACAAGAAAATGAGATGATGTACCCTCTAGGAGCTCCTACATACAAGAAAATTAGATGAAGTGCCCTATAGGTGCACCTACGTACAAGACAATGAGATGAAGTGCTCTATAGATGATCCTACATACAAGAAAATGTGATAAAGTGCAGTCTAGGTGCTCCTTCATACAAGAAAATGAGATGATGTAATTTCCAGGAGATCCTATGTACAAGACAATAAGATGAAGTGCCCTATAGGTGCCCCTACATACAAGAAAATGAGATGATGTACCCTCCAGGAGCTCCTACGTACAAGAAGATTAGATGAAGTGCCCTATAGGTCTACCTACGTACAAGACAATGAGATGAAGTGCCCTATAGATGATCCTACATACAACAAAATGTGATAAAATGCCCTCTAGGTGCTCCTTCATACAAGAAAATGAGATGGCGTACCTTCCAGGAGCTCCTGTGTATGAGTAAATTAGATGAAGTGCCCTATAGGTGCCCCTACATACGAGAAAATGAGATGAAGTGCCCTCTAGCTGCTCCTCCATATGAGAAAATGAAATAAAGTGCCCTCTAGGTGCTCCTCCCTATGAGAAAATGAGATAAAGTGCCCTCTAGATGCTCACACATACAAGAAAATGCGATAAAGTGCCCTCTAGATGCTCACACATACAAGAAAATGCGATAAAGTGCCCTCTAGGTGCCCCTACACATGTGAAAATGAGATGAAGTGCCCTCTAAGTGCTCCCACACACAAGAAAATGAGTTGAAGTGCCCTCTAGGTGCTCCTACATATGAGAATATGAGATGGCATGCCCTCTAAATGTTCCCGCACACAAGAAAATGAGTTCAAGTGCCCTCTAGGTGCTCTTACATGTGACAATATCAGATGGCATGCCCGCTAAATGTCCCCACGCAACAAAATGAGATGACGTGCCCTCTAGGTGTTCCCGCACGCAAGAAAATGAGATGACGTGCCCTTCAGGTGCCACTACTGTAGAAAATAACGTGAGCTCATCCCCTCCAGCCTGCATCCACCCTGTATTGTACCACGAAAGTGCATTTAACAGCTTGTGTCCAAATGTGTGTTTATGTTTATTAATGCGGGCGTGTATTATTTGTCCTGTATACATTATCATTTGCATGTTATGAATATTATACACAGACCGATGTGTTCATGTGACTGGGGTGTTTGTGCAGTGCCTAGTGACGTGTGGGAAAGGCTACAAACACCGTCAGACGTGGTGTCAGTTCGGAGACGAGCGGCTGGACGAGCGTTTCTGCAGCTCAGCCAAACCGGAGTCGGTGCAGGTGTGTCAGCAGCAGGAATGTGCATCCTGGCAGTTCGGCTCCTGGGGCCCGGTGAGGATACACACACACAGACACATATACACACACGCACACGTGCACAGTATCTCTCACAGAAAGTACTCTGTGTGTGTCTGTGATTTTGTGTGCATGCTGCAAAAATAAGCAGTTTATGTCTATATGAGAAAACCTCGAGTAGAGCAGCTAAAACCTGGATTATTTGCTCAAGCCCTAAACACCCCCAGTCTAAAATAAGGATTGTAGAAATTCCATCCAAGAGTATGACGGAGATCAGGCTTTTTCACAGCGCCGATTGATCCATCACTTGAAACGTTACGTCTGAAGGCATTAAATGGAGCTGGACGGAAAAAATTACGCAGCTTGGGCCTGACCTCATTTCATCGACGCCAATGAGGCGGAAAAGGAACGAGAGGAATATAGCGAGAGAGAGAAAGAGAGAGAGAGAGAGAGAGAGAGAGAGAGAGAGGGAGGGAGACAGAGAGCTTATTGCCTTTTGTTGCCCCTGGATGGAGGATATAACTGTTGACTGTTGTCCCTAGCTGACCCTTCTTTCTGTCTGTCTCCTGTTTTGCATGTGTGTGTGTATGTGTGTGTGTGTGTGTGTGTGTGGTTTTAGTGCACCACGTCATGTGGCCCCGGTTATCAGAGAAGAGCCGTGAAGTGTGTCGTCAGCTCGCCTGGCTTGGTCAGGGATGACACTGACTGCAACGCCGCAACACGCCCCACTGACACACAGGTGAGAAAATCATTCATTCGACTATACTCTCTGTCCGGAAAGTAACGAGAATTATTTTACAATTCAGTATTACCACCTTCAAAACAACCCCAGATGTCTTTTGCACTGCGAAGGCGAGAGAGCACGTGAAATGGGTACTACCATATATCTGAGATCCCACTCTAACTCGACTCCCCATGCTTAAGCATTACTCCTATGGAGCGCAGGAATCTCATTCTCATTATTTTCCGGACAGACCTTGTATGTGTATTTATATGCGTGTGTATGCACGTCTTTGTGCTTAGAGGTATACGCATATTTAAAATGTGACAGAGGGAAAAGGAAGCATGAGAATCTCTCTCTCTGTCTCACCCACACACACACACACACACACACACACACATGGGTTCATGTTAGTACATGCTGGTGTGGATTTAAAACTTTGTTCAAATGAAAGTGAGATGTATTTCAGAGACATTTGCAGTGCTAAGTGGCTTATAAAGTTACTGATTGAGTGTGTGTGTGTGTGTGTGTGTGTGTGTGTGTGTGTGTGTGTGTGTGTGAAATATCACACATTTCCACAAATAATGCTTTGTCTTGAGCCCAGGGTCATTTTTTTTTAAAAGAAACCACATTTCCGGGGCTGATTCCAGGAACTAGTACCCATGTTACATTTTTTTTGTGGACCAGGAACTACTGAAGTTACTGTCCTGTGCCTTTGCTATGTGGAGGAAAAAGCCTTGTGACCTTCAATAAATAAAAAGATGTAATAGTTTGCTGATTGCAGTAGAATAAGAGGAATAAAAACACTTTTTGGTGGATGTTCCACAAGATGAACGTAACTATAAATGGATAAAAAGTACTTGTGCTGTGATGTACGATGTGCTGAAGTAAAAATAGTAATCGTCAGCAAATTGGCGTGATTTAAAAGGAATAAATTGCTTCAGGCCACTAGTGTATTGTTGATTATTTTTCTAAATAAGCGCTCCCCCGTGTGATTTCTTTCTCCCTTGAGAACTACTAGCTCCTGTTGGAACTGTAACATTTCTTTCTCCCAAATGGCTTTTTTTTTACAGTGTAAAAGCATGTAATGGGTTAATGGGGACACGAGGTCCATGTGCGTGAGAGTGAGAGGAACGGATTTACACGAGACTATATGGAATTAGGGGAATAAAAGAGAAGTTAGAAAAGATAGATAGATAAAGAGAGAATCAGTGAGGCTTGATTTTCGTTTCTGAACGACTGCGTCAGAGGCAGTGATCCAGAGCGAGTCGGGCGGTGTGATGCTGCCCAGGCAGACGTGATGTCTGGAGCACAGCAGCCCACCCTGAACGCTGCCGGCTTGGAGATAGACGTGTGTGTGTGTGTGTGTGTGTGTGTGTGTGTGTGTGTGTGTGTGTGTGTGTGTGTGTGTGTGTGTGTGT
>JAOVVH010000001.1:6836152-6850779 GCA_028566435.1 Scorpiodoras heckelii
GTCAGTACCAGTGAAGGAGGTGTGGCCTCTGTTAGATCTCCGTCAGTACCAGTGAAGGAGGTGTGGCCTCTGTTAGATCTCCGTCAGTACTAGTGAAGGAAGTGTGGCCTCTGTCAGACCTCTGAAGGTACCATTGAAGGTGTGGTCTCTATTAGACATCTGTGAGTACCATGGAAGGAAGTGTGGCCTCTTTCAGACCTCTGGCAGTACCAGGGAAGGAGGTGTGGCCTCTGTCAGACCTCTTGTCTGTATAAGTGAAAGAGGTATGGCATTTATTAGACATCTGTGAGTACCAGTGAAGGAGGTGTGGCTTCTGTCAGACCTCTGTCAGTACCAGGGAAGGAGGTGTGGCCTCTCGGACCTTTTGTCCTCTCCAGTGGACGAGGTATAGCATTTTTTAGACATTTGTGAGTACCAGTGAAGGAGGTGTGGCCTCCGTCAGACCTCTTGTCAGTACCACGGAAGGAGGTGTGGCCTCCGTCAGATCTCTCGTCAGTACCAGGGAAGGAGGTGTGGCCTCTGTCAGACCTCTTGTTAGTATAAGTGAAGGAGATGTGGACCTTGAGTCAGTGTCATTGAAGGAGATGTGGCCTCTGTACCAGTCAGTCCCAGTGAAGGGGGTGTGGCTTCTGTACCAGTCAGTCCCAGTGAAGGGGGTGTGGCCTGTGTATCACTGAGTCTCAGTGAAGGAGGCATGGCATCTGTTAGACTTCTGCCAGTACCAGTGAAAGGGACATGATCTCTGTACCTTACTGGAATTAATAAGTAAAGAAGGTAGTGCACTTGGGACTCGCATTTCCATTCTGCAACATTCACCCAAACATGAAGTCCTTAAATAATACCTGATTTTCTAAATATTCAGAAGATGCTAGACCTACTGCAGTTGAGACCTGTTTTTATTATCGTTACTGTATGAAGAGACGTCCTGCTTAAAACAGAGTCCTGTTATTTGTGTCCTCCTGGGTTCTGTGTAGCTCCTGTTGGCATTGTGGTCAGTAATATTTTCACATTAATAATAAGATTAGCTCAGAATGAGAAGGGATTTTTATATGACTTTAATATGTCCATTTGTGTTTCAGTAAATTAGCAGAAATGATCTCAGTACCATCAGCTGAGAAAAAAGGCCCAGTGTGTGAGAACAACTCCTCATGATGAGCACTGAACAGGTTTTTTAACCTTCCTGTTTATATTATAATGTTTATGTACTGTATATATTCAATGTAGGTTCATGTACCTGTTACAGCCAGAGATGGGGACTGTGGGTAGGAGAAGGAACCAGAGATGGCAGTTTTATCTTGTGCGACACATGTTGAATTATTAATTCTCACCATCCGGGTGATTGATTTTCTTTGTCCTACTGAGGTTCATTATAGCTGCTGTTAGCATCGGATTTGCATTTGTTTGCAAACTGAGCAGCTCTTGTGCCCCATTTACGTGCTGTGTTTATATTGATTCAAGATCAGCCTTGCATCTGTAAAAATCTTAACAATATTAGCATGAGTTTAAGTGGTATTTCCTTGTGTTGTCTGATGGTATCTAGAAACCTGGGGCATCAACTACAGGAATAGTGTCTGAACAAGCTGGTACAAACTCTGATCATAGCATGAGTCATTTGCTTGTTCCTCTGGTTCCACTTAGCATGTTACAGATGCTAATAACCCTCCTAAGGCCTTCAAAAAATGCCAGCACTTAACCTGTTATACAGACGGCTACATTCGCTGCATCTGGGGAAATCCCATCTATAACACTGTGCAATAACAGTGCTAACCATTTGCAGCACTCTTAGCCTGAGCTGTTAACAATTGGTGCAAGGATCAGACAAAGATCTCCCTTGTCTTCTAAAGCCTCATGTGAAACCGTAGATGACATGAAAGTTGAAACGCTGTCTAGAAGAAGAGAAAGGGAAGGTTTTGTGGTTCAAATGTAGAATAAGTGGATTTTAGGATGCATTCTGAAATACGCATACAACACAGCTAATATTTGGTTTATCAAGTTGCACCTTGACCAGTAGCCATCAGCAAGCTTCTGGCAGAATTCTGGTTGGATCTTTGACCACTCTTCTTTGCACAATTGGTAAAGTTCAGTTAAATTTGTTGGTCTCCTGGCACAGACCTGACTTTTAAGTACAGTCCACATATTTCTGATAGGGTTGAGGTCAGGGCTTTGTGAAGGCCATTCCAAAATCTTCATATTAGCCTGCTTTATCCATTCTACAACCAGCTCTCGTGTGTTTGGGGTCATTGTCCTGTCAGAACACCTGGTTATGCTGAAGATCTTCCTCCTTCATTATTCCATCTACTTTCTGCTAGGTATCAGATTTGCTGGCAGCAAATGCATGATGCTACCACCACCATGCTTAACAGTTGGTACAGTCTACTTAGGATTGAATGCCTCACCTTTACACTTTCAAACCTACATCTGGTCATTGTGGTCAAACAAATCAATCTTTGTCGCATCTGACCGTAAAACTTTCCTCCATGGCCATATGGTGAGCTTCAAACTGTAGTCGAGCTCGAAGGTGACGTTTTTGGGGCAGGAGCTGCTTTCTTGGATGGCAGCCTCTGCCAATATAAAACTCACTTGACTGTATACAGTGACACTGGTGTCCCAACACCTTTTATTTCATGGTAGGCCTGTGTCTTTATTGTTCTTGTGTTGTTCCTGACCATGTATTTATGTATCATTTTGACCTTGTGTTGATTTTTCTCTCAAAGATGTACGTTGTCCACTTGTTCTGCACTAGAATGAGTGTCCATGAGTGTATGTACATTTCCAACCATAACTATACAACAGCAACAGCATTATGCTAATAGAGATGTCCTACATTATAGCACACTAGCAACCCCTTTACATCTTCTGTATTCATTCTAGACATTTCTTGTGTAGAAAAACATTCTCGGTGCCTTTTGTGCTGGCATAAAAAAAATCAATGTGTGTGATGTGTTAAAAATTTAGCAGTTGCTCTGTGTTGTATCAGATTATAGGAACTAACTATCTATCAAAATTATGTTATGACCACCGCAGCAGCACTTGCAGTCTTATAGTTTTTTCTTTTTCCTTTCTTCTTCATTATTTCATTGACACTATTGTATTCTTAGACTTCATCAGTCCACATGACACTTGGTATTCTTGTAGCCCCATGTGTCTCATACAGAATATACGATTTGTGTCCTTAGGCGTGTGTTGCCCTTCATGCTAGCGACCTCTGAATTGGGGTAGGCTCAAAGCACTTTTTTGGGCAATAGCTCAAAAACCATTTTGCTAAAAATGATAACATTTTATAACCCTAGCTCATTACGATTCATTTGTGGAGAAGTGCCACCTAGTAAATAATGTTAAAAGCAAAAATCTACAAAAATGCTTAGTCATCAACTTAAAATATCCAAAGCTACTGCTGGTAGACCGGAATTCAAGGTACATTGAGCTATGATACTGCTAGAAATTAGCCGTACAACATCTATTACAAAACATTACAAGCAGTCCTATATCCCAAAATTACTTCTAAACTACCCAATAACAGTGAAGAACGACATTGTCAGCACAGTAACTAGCACTTCACTAGCCCATATCTTGGGAAGTAAAGACTCAAACTTCATGAAATTTCACAACCTGCATTACTGCGACATTTTTTAGACACCCACCAAATTTTGTGAAATTTCAGCCATAGGGGGCGTCACAACCGACACATTTCACTATCTCAAAAACTTGCTTATGAAATGTATGTATTGTACTGTATGCGGCGGTCCTGTTCCATGCTGCTATACGGTTCATCTAGTTTATTATTATGAATAATGCAGATTAATACAAATACATGCTCATACTTCAAAACAAAGAATGATTTTCGTCATGCAGATCTGGTTATTTTTTTTGACTAATTACAGCAGCTGCAGATACTGACATGTCCTCCGGCTAACCCGATCAGATCTGCATAACAGAGGCAGCCTGTTAACCAGCAACCGGGCTACATCATTCTCTCAGAGCTTTCCGGCATATGAATGGAGCGCTCCTTTCACCCAGGCTGAAGGAGGAGACAGACCCTGGTGCTCTGTCTCTCTGAGCGATTCAGAAGTTCACTTCTTTCACTTTCTCTCGCACGCTTCGTAGAAAGTAGCTGCGCCGCATTACAATCTGCTAGATTAGCATGTCCATGCCGAGCAGCATCGAAGACGTTTACTCCTAGCAGGATGGAATCGCTGTCTACCCACTATCGTGTCCTTTGAAGTGCTAACCACATGCATCTGGGCTGTTAGCGCTACCTCCTGTAACTTCTTAGCTAAATCAAGTGTCTGGTTAGTTCTTTGACGGGACGCTGTGATTGGATTCGTCTCTATCCTCACCCATGAATCATGGATCAACCTTTGTGATTCAGTGACAGTGCTCTGGCAGCACTGTTGACCTCCCATGTGTGTCTGTGTGTGTGTGTGTTTACGTTTATGTGCCTGTGTGTGCATCTGACTGGACCTAATGACTTGTCATGGCAACAGTTGGCTTTGTTGTCGAGAACAGGCTGATTAATGCAATTGCAACAAATTGCTCTGGATCGAAGTGCGTGCAAGTTGGACGACTCGTCACTCCTTTTAACTCTTTCAAGGTGGAAATGGAAGCGTTTTGAATTTTCGGATCGCTTTCAGATCAGCCTTTCACACACTGATCTCAGACCAGATAGAAGAAACAGAAACATTTCATGGCTGTACATTAAAATGTAACTAGAAAAGGATAAAAAGCATAACGTGCTATACTTTCGATGACTTTTTAAATGTTATCGCAGTGCACGTATGCAATGAAAGAAATGCTTGTACACACTTTGGCAGTGTGTAGTTATTACACATCAAGATGACCTGTTATAGGGAAACGCCAAGGTAACATACAAGGTAACTCATAGACCATCCTGCCAGTGATTAATTTCATACAACTGCATGCCACCAACTTCTTTGTTCCTTAAATAATTTGCCCTCTAACTTCTACACGTGATTTGGAGATGTGCACTGAAGTACCAGAAAATCTGGTACTGGAGCCTATGCAAAATACACAGCAACGCCACCTGTGCACATCATTGGTTGCGTCCACCAGTGTGTATATAAAGCGACAGACATCTATGGAAGCTTCTGGAGCTGTTTCCGCTGTGAGAAAGCCAAGATGTCACGATTCTGCGAAGTCAACACGGTTTATTAGTTGGAGCGCCTGACGTGGGTCGGCTCGTGCAGCTGTGCAAAGTTCCCTCAAGATCCTGCGGGAGACCTACCTAATGTTAACTGCTATACCAGTTTTTCTGGTATGTCTGTAAATTCTTGTGTCTGTAAATTACTTAAGTGGTAACAAGCTCCTGTGACTGGATCACATCCAGAATATAATAAATAAAACGTATTTTATGCATTGAGAGAGCAGATGCTCAGCAGAGGTAATGTGGGCGTAAAAAGAAAACGTGTAATGTGTGAAATGTGAGTTTGTGCGTTCAGTCTTTCTCTAAACCTCTTGGGCTAATGATTGCAGGAGGTAATCAGTATGCGTGTGAGAGCAGAGAGCATATTATGCATACTTTACTTTCACTCATAACCTAAAAAGAGCTTTTAATACTTTAAGTTCGACGTCCCTGGATTAAGATTTCCCCTCTTGACCTTTCACCGCCTGAAATCTCTCCTCATCGACGTTGACGTCTCGCTGCGTCTTATCTGCTTTCCATCGCCGTGCATTTTGCCTCAGCTGTCTGCCTTCGAACCAGGCGCTCGTTGTTAAACTCCAGGTTGTCTCGAGAGCACCCGGCTGTCCTTGGGCATCGTTTTGGATTTGCTGTCTCTTCTTAATTGAGAGATCTGTCAGTAGAAAATCCATCTTAATTAAGGATGATGATTATTATTGCAGTGTTATTATCACCTGGAGACATTTGGGGTTTTTTTTTCAGTGGAAATATATAACATACCTGAAAATAAAACAACTCATTTATTGATTTATATTACATTTCCAAGCCAGTGAAAATACCTTGTCATGCCAATTTATTCTGTATTCTGTAAATAAAAATAAATAAAGCATAGATAGATAGATAGATAGATGGGAATTACAAAAAAAATTATTTATTTATTTATTAAGTTATTTAGAATAAACAAACAAATAAATAAATAGAGAAATATTCAAATAAATAAATAGATAAAGAAAGAAAAGGATGAATAAATAAATATTTGATTTTTCTTATTTATTTAAATCTTATGTGAATTAATAAATAAATTACAACCCTCATTTTAACCATTGTGTAAGATTCTAATATGCTAGATAATATTTGAATGAATTAATATTTCATGTAAAAGTAATGAGTAAAAGTGTTAGTTTTTACATGTAAAATATCATTTATAAAATATCTAAATTGTGTATTTTTTTTAATTCATTTAAATAAAATTAATCCATAGCCAAAAAAAATACAAGAGACATTTTATCTGTCCGTAAGATTCTTATCACTTTGCAGGTTAATAATGAAATCAGTAAATTAAATAATTAAATGGAATTGAAAATAGTTAAAATATAATTATAGAATATATTTTATTTAATTTACTTAACATATTAAGATGTATTCCGTCACAGATTCAGCCAACGTTTGACATTTATCTTGCAATCATAATAAGCGGAATAAATAAACAAATTTCCCGTGGCGTTTTACTTGCTGAATGTTGTATGGAGTCAGTGTCCTACACTGAGCTTTTAAAAGGCTCATCTACTTTAATTCCCTCCCACGTCAGCTAACCCCAGCCTTAATGACTCCAGTCCTCCTTTTGAAATGTCATCTGGAACAAAGGCAGCTTAAACTGGGCTGGGGTGGGGGGCGCGGGTGTAGGGGGGAACTATTCCACGGACAAATAGCTTCACTTTTTCTCTGAGTCCTGCTCCATTGTGCGGTGACGTGGTTCCCACCCCCTAACCTCCAAATAGCTTTATCCAACCTGACTCAGAGAAAAACCTCAAAAGGTCACGGGCAAAGAAACGAGTTTTCTAATCACAGTCCTCATCTCCAGTTTGTCTTGAGAATCCCGAGAATGAAGGCTTGTCTAATGAGGGCTTGTTTTTAGCTCCTGCCTGAACTTTATCAGCGTACACATAGCCTCAAATCTCCAAGCACGTAATTATACACTTGTGATCAAAAAAAAAAAAAAAGTATGTAGCGTTTGACATTATTCCTGGTTGTAAACTCGAGCTGTTCCAGCCAGTCCTGCTGCGAGACCGAGCTGGAGGTAGACCTCATGCTGAGACTCGGAACAGAAATCTCTCAATAATTAAACCTTTAACTTGTAGTTTGCTTTATTTAATCTTGACCTTATGTTTAGGTCAAACCATGGCAATCCTCCAGCTTCCTGCCTCATCACAGTCTCATGTATACTTTAAAAAATAAAAAATGTAAATGCATATAAATGAATAAAGAAAGAAAGAAAAAGGTAAACAAACAAATAAACAGAGAAGTAAGCAGATAAAGAAATGATAAATAAATACATAAATAGTTTGTTTATTTATTTAAATCTATTGTGAATTAATTTAAAAATATTTATTTTTTATTTTAAATAAATAGATAAAAATGATTAAATCATTAAATGAATAAATGAAGAAGGACAAAGAAAAATAAATACAGAGTATGCAGATAAAGAAATAATAAATAAATACATAGATAAATAGTTTGTTTATTTATGTAAATCTTGTGAATTAATAAAAAAAATGTATTTGTTTATTTTAAATAAATAGAGAAAAATAATTAAATCATTAAATGAACAAAGAAAGGAAGGAAGGAAGAAAGAAAGAAAAAGATAAACCAGTGAATAAATAAATAGAGAAGGGAATAAATAGATAAAGAAAGAAAGCAAAAAAGATGGATAGATAGTGTTTATTTATTTTAATCTTATGTGAATTATTAAAAATATTTATTTATTTTAAATAAATAAAAATGTAAATAGATAAATGAATAAAGAAAGAAAGAAAAAGATAAATAAATATATAAATAAATAAATGGAGAAGGAAATAAATAAATAGAAAGAAAGAAAGATATATAGATAAATAAGTGAATAAAAAAAGTTTGGTTTTTGTTTTATTTAAATCTTATATGAATTAATAAAAAAAAGTAAATCTCTCATTTTAACCATGTGTAAGATTCTATGTTAGCTAATATTTAAATTAATTGTTTCATTTAAAAATAATTACTGAATATTTGTTTGTTTTTCATTTAAAATAACTAAATTGTGTATTTTTTACTTATTTAAATTAAATTAATAGATCCAAAAAAAGATGCAACCCACGTAACTGTCACATAAAAATAATTATAGAAAATATTTCATTTAATTTACTTTTAATTTAATTTAATTTAATTTACTTTACATATTAAACTTTTAAATATTCCTATAAATAAATGTACATTTTATATTTGCGGTCTAATTTATTGTGTACACTTTTATTTATACCTGTTGTTTGCTTGTATTTGTAAATAATCTTATTTTAGCATTTCTGTTTTATTTAAAGTTCATTCATTTATTTAATTTAAGGTTATTTACAATTTACCAGCCATTTTATGAAGTATAAACTATACTTATTTATGTACTATTGTGATAATATTGTGAACTGTTATAAAATGGTAGACAATTATTATACTATTGTTCATTATTTTAATCAATTTATTTCAAATTAATTGCTCTGTGATGAACATAATAAAATTTTGAGCTGATTATGAAATACTATTATATAGAGCATTAGGTCTAACCCTTTCTCTGATGCTTCAGATGGTCTGTGATGGTCTGTGATGTTTGAGGAATAATCTCGCTCGTGTCTTCTAACGCACTGCCTCCATTTGCTGTCACACTGTGGTATGGAGTTACTCAGGCCGTGGTGCTGTATGAGACAGACCGATGCTTATCTGCACTCGGAGCTCACCAACACACTCAGATGATGTGACACGTTACTGATTAGCATTCAGAGAAGTGTGTGGGAAACCGGCGCGTTCTCTTAAAGCCCCTGAACCCAGAGGTCAGAGGTTGGCTGGGTTTGAGACGACCCCTGAAATGTTAGAAGTGGTTGCAGCTGCTTAACATCCTGATGGGTTTTCTGTCCAGTCGCCTCGTTACTAACACACACGCGACGCTGTCTGGCCTTCTCGCCCCGCTGAAGTGTGTGTAGGTGCACTTTACACAATACAATTATTTATTTGAAATCTTGCAGATTGTGACCTAAGGTTGTACGCTGACAGAAAAGCAGGTAATATGCTTTACCTTTAATCTTTACTCTTTTATAAAATTTCTACATTTCTCGGGGAGCGAAACATAAAATCTACAGACAGTTAAGCCATTCTCTTTCTGCTACAGTGGATGGTCTGACAGGGAGACCCTAAAGATTTACACGTCTCAAAGACAGTTTACACACAAGTATCGTGCTTGCTTGAGTGGATAATCTCACCTGGATGTGATAAATACTGCAGATTTATACCCAAGAACTGCTGCTGTAATCGTAAAGACTCCATGTTCCCAGAGATGCCATGACTCTAATTCTTGATGTTACACAGAAATGTTTCTATGTCAGGAACCAAAGCAACACATTACATAACAGACCACTTTTCAGACAAAAAAAACATAATGAAGGCAGATGGGTTAAAGAAGTAAGTGTGACAGTCAAAGTCTCCAGAAGAGCTGTGGCAGATTCTCCAAGACACTCAGTAACATTTTTCAGCTAATTACTGTACAGTATGATGCAGAAGTCTTAGGCACATGTAAAGACTCGCTGTAAAGCAAAGACACCTTCGATGGTATAATGATGTTTCTACATAAAAGAAAACAGTATAAAGTGCAGTAAACACTAATAAAATAAAGGAAGTCGATATTTGGTGCCTTTTTCTTAAACAGTGTTCCCAGGTACAATGTGTGCAGTTTTATAGGGAAATTAGCTTTTAAGGTTTACTGAGTGTCTTGGAGAATCTGCAACAGCTCTTCTGGAGACTTTGACTGTCAGACGTAGTTCTTTTTTTTTTTTTTTTTTTTTTTGCATGTAAATCCCAGCAGCCTTCATTATGTTTTTTGTCTGAAAAGTGGTCTGTTATCCAAAGTGTTGCTTTCAAACAAACACACAAACATTACATTTTTTGTTGGAAAAGTAACATTTGAAAATATAAAATCTTTTTGTACTGACTCAATAATTTGTGAAAAAATGCATCATTCTAAGGAGCTCACTGAATTCGAGTGTGGTACTGTAATGGGATGCCACCGTTCCAACAAGTCAGTTTGTGAAATTTCTTCCCTCCTAAATATTCCACAATCAACTGTGAGTGGGATTATTGAAACGTGGAAGTGTTTAGGAACCACAGCAACTCAGCCATGAAATGTCAGACCATGTAAAGTTACACAGCGGAGTTGCGGAGTGCTGAGGTGCATAGTGCATAATAATCACCAACGCTCTGCTGTCTCGATAACTGCAGAGTTCCAAACCTCCTCTAGCTTTAACATCAGCACAAAAACTGACACGGTAAAATGTTACATTTACCGTTTGGCCTCCTGGTACAAATTATATATCGACGATCCCCTGAGAATCCAAAAAGATGATGAGCTTGACTTGATGTTTGATTTGCTCATGCGAGCTTTCTTTGGGTGAGGTGATGTTGCCATGTGCCATTCAGCACTTTGTCTTTTTTGTCTCAGGATCGTACTTGAACACACATGATTGTGTTTGTTTATTAGGGATCGAAATCAAGGGTTCTGTACAGATGTCTGTACACAATGGCTACCGAGTTGAATTGAACTAAATACTATATACCTAGTACTGAAAAAACCAAAAACAAGCCTTTAAAAATATTTATGCTGTCTCTAAACATATTTCGGTAGCTAAGGAGACTACAAAGCTCAGTTCTGTTCATATTAACACATTTGAGCATCAGATGTTCTATCTGGAAATGAAAAGTGCTTGGTTAGCATTCAGAGACGTTTGAGAAGAGCTGAGGCATGTACATGACGCCTGGAGACACACAAATATAGCTCAAACAGCAGCCTGTCAGCGAGCTAAGGGATCAAAATGGCTAACGTACTTCAAAACAGGCTTTGATTACTCTTTGTCCTTCTCTCTCTCTCTCGCACTCTGAAAGCCACCTGTTCATGGCCAGACAGCAGGCTGTACAATAACAGACGTGTTGCGAAGCCCCTGTGGAAATTTTGAAAAAAATTACACAGCAAAACCCTCGCTAATTTGCACTTGTACTTTGTCTGAATTGAGCTCTCGCAAGAGCAATGGTTTCAATATTTACATTGTGGTTGTATTGACTCAAAATGGTGTGTCTTGGGGGGGGAAAGGTGGCATAGCCTCTGTGCCTGTCAGTCTCAGTGAAGGGGGGGGCGTGTCGGAGCTAAGTAGGTCTTCTCCAGGAATGGGTGCAGCTAATTTCTAGGCCAGAAAATATGTACACAGAGACCTAAAATGATTAAACAATGCAGGTCATTTACTGAGCAATAATACAAATAACGATTTTTCAAGTTATCTCTGCACTGATTAAGGATCTGAGTGACAAGGGCCAAATTGGGATGGCCAGACGTCTGAGTCAGAGCATCTCCAAAACAGCAGGTCTGAGTGTGGTGTTCCTGGTATGCAATGGTTAGTCCTTACCAAAACTGGTCCGAGGAAGGACAACCGGTCAACCAGTGATAGTGTCATGGGCTCCCAAGGCTCCCTGATGTACATGTGGAGTGAAGCCTGGCCCGTCTGGTCCGATCCAACAGAAGATCTACTGTAGAACAGATTTCTGAAATAGTTAATGCTGACTATGATAGAAAGGTGTCAGAATACACAGTGCATCACAGCTTGCTGCGTATGGGGCTGTGTAGCTGCAGACCAGTCAGAGTGCCCATGCTGACCCCTGTACATCACCGAAAACCGCTACAATGGGCATTAGAACTCGACCATGGAGCAGTGGAAGAAGGTGGCCTAGTTTGAGGTGTGTGTGTGTCAGTCACTTACCTGTGGAAAAGATGGCACCAGGTTACACTATAGGAAGGAGGCAAGCCAACAGATGCAGTGTGATGCTCTGGGCAATGTTCTGCTGGGAAACCTTGCGTCCTGGCATTCATGTGGATGTTACTTTGACATGTATCACCTAATGAAATATTGTTGTAGACCAGGTACACCCCTGCATGTTAACAGTATTCCCTAATGGCAGTGGCCTCTTCCAGTAGGATGATGCACACTACTACACTGCAAAAATTGTTCAGGAATGGTTTGAGGAACATGTCAAAGGCCTCATGATCCGATTGAGAATCAGTGGGATGCAACTTTAAGGACCTTTAGAAGTCTATTAGAATGGATTTGCTCGGTGCTGATGGCCAGAATAGTATCAGTAATAGTATATTGTATCACTGTGTGTGTGTGTGTGTGTGTGTGTGTGTGTGTGTGTGTGGTGGAGGAATGTTTAGCATGTCACGGCTCAAGGAGCAGTGTCTGATAGCAAGAGGGCAGGAAATAGCTCTTAATAGGAGGGCTGAATTCAGGCCAACTTCCTGTGATCACAGGGCGAGTGCACACACACACACACACACACACACACACACAGAGGTATGCACGAGTCCATTTCCTCCAGGGGTGGTGTTGTAGATCACCTGAGGGTCATGTTACAGTATAACAGCTGTGAACCTACAGATCAAGAGACATCTAAAGAGAATTCCCCAACCGAATCCTTTCTAAAGGGCACTGCTTTTCCTCCTGCGTTTGATCTCGCAGATAAAGATTAGCTACGATTAAGATTAACCCAAAATAATGCCACACTCTGGAGCAAAAGGCCAGTTTCAGGACTTTAACGATCACCAGGTGGCGCTCTGACGTTGCTTTTTCTTTTTTGTGAGAGAAACCCAGATTACAGTCAGGAAGTCTGAAAGTGTTCGAGCTACAGCACAGCTGCTCAAGAAATCAAAAAAAAACTCTGCGGTGACATTTACAGTCGTTTCGTCCCTGAGCCTGTTTCCACGGTGATGCCTCTGTTCACACATTTGCAGTGCCTTGGCAACGAATGAGAGAGGTCAGAAAGCAAACACGCGTCTAGAGAGTCCGAGGAGACAAAGACTCACACAGACATACAAGCTTACTGACATACATAGTCACTTCAGTTCTTTACACACACACACACACACACACACACACACACACACACACAGAGCCATGTTTCTCTTGCTATACTTGTGAGGACCTTCCATTGACATAATTATTAATGCACCTCATTAATCCTAACCCTAATCCTAGCCATGGCTCTTTAATTTTTTTATGCTAAAAACTACAACAAAAAACGCACTTTCCTTATGGGGACCAGCAAAATGTTCCCACAAGGTAAAAACTCTGATATTCTTTGTCCATGTAGGGACACTTGGTCGCCACAAAGATATAAAAACATGGTCACACACATGCACAAAAAGTCATGCTAATTCCATGGAGACATCTAGGAAACAGACCTAAAATAGACCCTGAGATTTGACACAGTTTAAGTTCTTTTACTAAAACGTCAAGCCGAAACATTCCGTAACACGGTGTTACACTTTTCCGTTGATCAAAATTGTTCAAAAGTTCAGGAAGATTTCCCCGCATTCTCCTCCCACCTCAAGCGTCCCAGCTTGCTTTTTTGGCGTGTCGTCCCGAGTCGCTGTTTTCACAAGGATGCGCTGGCCAATAAAATGTTTTCATTCCAATCGCTCTGTGCTCTCATGTTACACATCCAGCTTCGCACTGTTGACTTTTAACAAACGCACGCTCACATAAACATGCAGTGGCCACGCAGAGTAGCGCGGCGCAGCGCAGAGCAGGCCGCACCAGACGTGCCGTGATTAATGGTCTTTAACGGAAACATAATTAGTTGATATTTTTTTTGTGCGTGCTGGATTTAAAAGGCCAGCAAGAGTGAAGATACCTGCAGCAAACCGGGCTCACCGGCTTGATCGAGTGGCTGTGAAATAAGAAACCAGAGACTTCATTAAGGCAAGAAGTCATTTGTCTTTAAACATGATAGCCTTGTGGACTGAAAGAGTGCAAATATGAGATGAAAGTTGCATTTGATGATGTCGAACTCGAGAGATCGTTCACATGGCGTGTGCGGCACTGGCATGACACGGATCTGTAATATCATCCCAGGTCATGGTGGAGTTACTGGTGATTTCTCAGATCTGAGGTAGGGGGAGAAAGAGAGACGGACAGGCAGGCAGGCGGAAAGAGTCAGAGTCTTCCCTTCTAATGTCAGTATTGAAAAGGCTATGGGGTTTTTCCATGATTGGGGTGTCATTACATTTACATAGATGTATGTGAAGTAAATCCTTCACAACAGACGATGTTGATGTTTCAGATAAATAACTTAAAACACTAGTAATCCCTTATCAAAACAGCATCTTTTGTCTGTAAGTATAAAACCTATTCATGGTAAGTTGTCCTTTACCATCAGATATCCAGTACAGGTTATAAAACATCCAGGTTAGTTGATACCTGAACACCAGTCGACCCGGAATATTTGCACCGTGATCTTTGTGGTTTTAAAAAAGAAACCATACAAAAATAGAAACATGAGCTTGCCATTAAGTCAAAGTCTCCAGAAGAGCTGTGGCAGATTCTCCAAGACGCTCAGTAAAACTTAAAAAGCTAATTTCCTTATAAAACTGCACACATTG
>JAOVVH010000001.1:6868169-6881568 GCA_028566435.1 Scorpiodoras heckelii
ATTAGCTGGTAAGTTTTACCGAGTGTCTTGGAGAATCTGCCACAGCTCTTCTGGAGACTTTGACTGTCACACTTACTACTTTTTTTTCCATGCAAAAACCAGTAGTCTTCATTCTGTTTTTTTGTCTGAAAAGTGGTCTGTTATGTAGTGTGTTGCTTTCGTTACTGACAAACAAACATTTTTGTGTAACATTTACATTTTTTATTGGAAATGTAATGTTTGGAAATATAAAATCTTTTTGTACTGACTCAATAATGCAGAACTCAAACAAAAAAAGCATCAATAACAAAAGCTGTACCTAAAAACAATAGGGTGAATAAGACTTTTGCTCAGTACTGTATGTATAATTTAAACAAGAAAATACTATAATCAACATATAACAGCACACAGTATTCTTCAGTATATAATCTAGTGTAAATCCAAAAAAAAATCAACATTGCTGGAGATTTCTTTGTAATTAGAGTTAGGGCTGAGTATTCAACATT
Source organism: Scorpiodoras heckelii (assembly GCA_028566435.1). NCBI lineage: Eukaryota > Metazoa > Chordata > Actinopteri > Siluriformes > Doradidae > Scorpiodoras > Scorpiodoras heckelii. Next base: position 6,868,655 of record JAOVVH010000001.1, read on the forward strand.
TCATGAATGGAGGTCATCTAGTGATTATCATATCTCTCTAGATGACCTCCATTCATTTTTAATGGGAACTGTTATGCTAAATAACTATTTTGCACACAAACCTAATTTTCCCTTGTGAAATGATCAAATGCAAAAAAATTATAATCTTTGACCCATTTGATATATTTGGCAAAGAGTGAAAGTGGCAAAGAATGCAGGAAAGGAAGGGAAAGGCACAATGAACAGGAAGTGGAAAATACTGTTTTGAAATTCAAATATGAAAATTGTTTCCTTGCCTGGCCCTGGATAAATTAAGAAATCGATCTCTTTTTTTTTTCTTATGGCTTTTCTGAGAGCAGAATTGTATCTTCACATACACAAAACAGGCATGTTGATATGGTAGATAATCATTTTTTGTTGTTGTTGTTTTGTTTTTCAATCCGATTTTTTTTTCTTTGCCTGGAGCCCTGGCCTGGATGATGATCAGATTTTTTTTATCTATTTCTCTTTTTTTCCACAGTGGCATTTATCTTTTTAAATGGAAGTTTCCTTATGCATTAAAACAGCGAAGACTGAATAAAGGGAAAGGTGACAGAGAGGCACTTACATTCACCGGGAGAATCAAGACTCTCTGAATTGGCCTTTAACCCTGAATCACATGCTTAATCACTCTCTGAGGATGGGATAGAGGGGGAGACATGAAGACAATAGACTAGAGGAGGGATGCTAGAGAGTAGACAGATAGCAAATGAACGATGTGCCGACCCACACTTATCACTGTCATCTGCCCGCATAGCGCTATGGAATGACGCCGATGAACTCATCCGAATCCGGTCTCCAGAACACAGCCACAACTCAGCCTTGATGAGACCGTATCTCAGACACGATATGGACCAGAACTTCTAATCGTCTTGAGATTAAAATGTAGCACAAACATTAGACGTGCTTGGTTGCATTCGGGACATTTCTGGCCTAGATTCCAAATGTTAAGGAATCCCTGAAAGCTTGGAGTTGAGATGCTTTGAGCACACAATACGTTTGATATTACTAAAATTGGAACAGAGCTGACCCAGAACTGTCTGCCATCTGGAATATATAAAGGGAACGAGATAAGAAAGAACATAGGATGATAGAATAAACTTCAGCAATTTATTTAAACTTGAACATGAGAAAGAAATGTGTTTGGATTTTGTAACCCTAAATGTAGCCTGTGTGTCTCATTCATAAAAGTTAAGTATTATGCAGCTTATTAGAAGTTTCCCCATTGGTGCAGTGGTAGTGTTACTTCCTCACAACTCCAGGGTTGTTGGTTTGATTCTGAGGTCAGGTTACGGTCTGTGCAGAGTTCTGCATGTTTTCCCATGTGGGTTTCCTCCCAGTTCTCCAGTTTCCTCCTACCTCACAAATACATCCGGATAGATGGCTTGAATACAGTGAATTAGCCCAGGTGTAAATATGTGTGTGTACATGATGCTCTCTGATGGACCGGGGCCCTACCCAGGGTGTACTTGCCAGCATTCCTGGAATTGGCTTCAGATTCCACCACGATCCCGACCAGGATAAAGCGCTTATACTGAAGATAAATGAATGAAATCTGAGAGCACGTCTGAAAGGATTTCTCTTTTGTTGTATGCTTTAATGATGTTTGACTTGTGGAAAATTAATCCTTCCTCATTTGTGAAACACTTATTGATTTCCTTAAAGTAATGGACTTCCTTAGCATCTGTCATTCTGAACCAGCCCATGTCCTGGTCCACTTCTAGCTAGGAAAACCTGAATTCCAGAGATATCTTATTAAACTGTGATTTGAAATAGTGCCATGCAATGGATCTTGATATATTCTTTGTTTTTACAAGACATTAGGCTTTCCCCAGCCAACGCAATCTTTCTCAGCGCTTCCTTTTTCCGTAAAATGTTTGGGAATTTCAAAAGAGGAGATGGGGAAAGAGGGAGAGTTGTTTTCGATTGCAATTCACAGGAAGTATAAAGCTATAAAAATTACAAACTGTAGCTTTTAAAAAAAACAAACTTAAAATCTGCTTTGTGTTTCATCTGGAACGTTCTTGTCTCTTGAGAACAGTTGGCGGTTCTCAGCTACATACACACTGTCCGACACTGTCCTGGGCAGGAGTTAGCAATAGATTAAACAGAAAGCAGTAAAAAAATAAATAAAAAAATAGGTGAAACTGGAAGGTAGTCATAGTAAAAGTGCAAGAGATTCCTTCACATATCACTACTGGCAGATCGCTGCAGAGCTAGCACATTCCATGACTTTCCCAACCTACTCGGCTTTTCCATTGAAGTGTTTTTCCGACTTTCGAAATCCATTTGGATGGGATCGATAAAACTGGCTTAATGAGCAAGCAAGGAAAGTGCAGTTTTCTGAACCAGCTCCCATTTTTGTAATGTAGCGTTTTAGGTTTCAGCATTTCTAATCTACACGTCACATATCATTTGAGTTCTGGTTTAATGTTTTGTCGATGGAGGCTGTGGAAATGCACCAGGAACTCGAATCCCAGACTGATGTTCCAGGAGTTAATTTCCAGGGCTGAATTTCCTCAGCGAAAAAAAAAACCCCGATTATTATCTGATATCATGATTGTCTGTTACTTGGACTGGATCTTCAGAGCGTTTCATGCTTTTTAAAAAAATTCCAAATAGAGAAGGTTGTGCGAATTTGATGTTCCTCTGCCAAAGCTAACAATTCGATCCTTTAATTCTGAGCCAAGAGCCTCGCCTTGACAGACCAGTTACTAAATACTGCAGTACCACAAAGAGAATGCTGGATAGCCTTTTAATAAAGAAGTGACTGCATTAGCTGCTAATTGCCTTTTCTGTTGTTTGGAAGAGCGTGGGGGGCGTCTGGGACACGAGTCGTTCTGGAGAAGTTGTGAAAAGGAGACCGGGATCGTGTTACTGCAGTACGGCTTCGTTCTACCTCTTCCTGCTGCTGTTTATGATTTAATTATTAAACCAAGCTCCGTCTTACAGATACACACATGTTCACGTGCAAGACACGTGGCATGTGCTGACCCGAGATGCAGCACGCACTTCAGGAAAACAACAGGCACTGAAGTCTGTTTTCCAGCTGATGATGCTTTGTTCTCTTCTCAGATGTGACTCTTTCTCTCTTTCTTCTATGCTTATTCTCACTGTCTTCCTAATATATATATATATATATATATATATATATATATGACATCTGCTGGAGTGGAATTAGATTCCAGGGAGTCTCTTGCTGCTGCCTCGTAATGCGTCTCTTGACTTGGAGAATGAAAGAGAGAATAACAGGAGCAGGGAACGCAGAAGGGAGAACAAGTGGTGGAGGAAAGAAGGAGGATTCCTTCCTTCCTCTGTTCTCCTGGAGGAATAAAACGCAGTGAAGCGGAGCTGGCGGACAAGCCGACACCGGCCTCGTGAAGTTTACACGGTGCTGTCAGAGAGAAGCGTTGCCTTTTTCCTCCCAGCAGTTAGACTTCATAAAAGAGTTGCCAGCCCTCTGGAGTGCAGTTAACGTCAGTGTTTAATTTCTGCTTAGGCTCTTCTCTTTCTTCTCTCCTTCTCTTCCTCCTTTTACCCGTGATGATAAAGGATGTGACTAACACTGCTTTCGTGCACATTCAGAATTACTATTAGTATGAGTTTCTGAACTTAAGGTTGCACATGAATTCCCTTTATTTCATAATTGTCCTAGTGGTGGTCTTGGATGCACTTTTGATACCCAAGTTTGTTTACTCTTTATGTTTATTTAAGCTTTAATTTTAGTGAAGTAGAAGATTTCATTAGCTGATGGTTGGTGAGTCCTCATTTCACTAAATACACCAACCATTTGGATGAAATATTAGCATCGTAGAAAAAAGGTTAAGTCTAGTAACGTTGACGGTTCTTTAGTTCGTCCCTCAGGGAGAACCCTACACCCCACATCAGAAGGTTTTTCTTTCACAGAGTAGCAGCCCTTTAAAAATAACCAAACCATTAAAAATATCAAAGAACCCTTGAAGAATCCATTTGTTTGGCACACATGGAGCAAAAATGGACCATGGGTTACACTAGCTAACTAGCCAACAGTAGAAGTCCAGATCTAGATGATGTGCCTCATTTATCAATCTTGGACCGAACTGAACTTGTCTGAGATTAACTCCACTTGATGAGCATGTTAATGTAGGTTAGTAGATACCTCCTGATTTGAGATCAACATGAATACCCAAGCCTAGTTCATTAAACCTGAATTAGTTCTGCAGTCTGATTTGAGATCAGAATTGGGTCTGCTGGACCAGTGGCGCCAATAGGAATTATGGGCCTCCTAACAGGTTCATTCCCAGGGTCATGCACCCTTGACCGCATTTTATTATCCGGGACAGTTTATTTCCTAGGCTTACTTTGTTCCTTGGAATTGTTCCCACCTTTTTCACCTAGCCGGAGTATAAGTTCTCCTTTATTTCATCTGTCTGCTCCATAAATATTCAGTTTGTGATGTTAATGTTTAAAATTAAATATTCATAAGCTTGAATCTCAAAGGGGGAAAGCCAGTTATAGTTCCTGATCACATCTGTGTGCTAGGAATCAATACGTGTGTGGACTAACAGAGCTTGGCTTGGCCCTTGTCAATAAAAGGTAATAACGGTTGATTGATTGTGCCACAGTATCACACAGAGAGATCTCCCAGAGCAGGCGCTGGTGTGCACGTGGGGGAGAAAGACTCAGCATGAGACTCACTGACTAGGATGTCCATCTTGCAGAACCTTCCCCATCCTGTTCCATTTTCTGGCAAGATCTAATTGACTCCTCCATTGTTCTGGCCCCTTTAAAGGCTTTGTAATGGAACCATGTGTTTCTCATCACTGGACCTGGAGAGGCTTCAGAGCTGATGAGCGGAATGAGCGTTGTTGTATGTTTACACCCGGAAAACCCACAAAGCGCTTGAGCAAGAGGAAAAGAATTCTTCTCGTCTGCTGAGGCAACACGTCCAGCCTGCAAACTGTCTTTGCTGAGGACATGCGGGATCGCTGTAACTGTTCTGGTTCATTTAGAATGGAAGTAGAGGTTGTGTATAAAGAGGGTTTTTTTTTGTCCTTTCCAGTAACATATCACAGAAGTAGGGCAAGAATTTCTGATGTCTGTTATCATTTAGGGTGCAGTTCCTCTCTAACGGTGATTCAACCCTGTGGACTTTGCAGCCCAGACAGGATTTCTCACACAGAGATTTCTCAGAATCATCATTATGACCTTTGGCTTTAGTTTGAGCTTTAACTTCAAGAACTAAGCCAGAGGGATTGGAGCACTTCATGCAATTCTTCAGAAATCCCTGATCCATATGTGCAATGAAGTCTAAAGTAACCACAACGTTTTTGGGAGACATGAAAAAAAAAAAGACAAAGCTGCGTTCAATTTGAAAAAGAACAGCGCAGAGAGAAGGACCGAGAACAGGAGAGAAAGACTCCAAGCTTCTTGAGAAACCATGTCGCAACCCGTTGCTCTTTTTTTCACCCCCACTTCCCTTCTAAACCCAAAGCTACTCAGATAATAAGCTCGACATCCATAGGTTAAACCTGACATCAATTTTAGCCTGATTGGCAGCTCAAGTGAGAGTCTTGATCTCCTGTGTTGTCTGATTGGCCTGCTGGGACCTAGGAGGTTCATCGTGGCTCCATGATTGACAGGCTGAAGATGGCCTTGCACTCCCAGGAGATATTCTGATTAGAAGGCTTGTAGAAAACCATTGATGATAACCAAGTAACCGAACCAGAGCTGGACATGTTATAAGATATTAAAGCTTCTGTATCTTTCCCGGTGTGACAACTTATATTTGTCGTGTACTAGCCACACTTGTGTTTATTAGTCCATTAAGGCTGTGTTTTGGTAACATGCAAAGAGCATAGAGTTTTCCGCTGAGTAGCATCTTCATCACGATGGTAAACAGATCAGAAACATCTGTCGGAAAGTGGGTTTGTATTGTAAAGTTTTTCCCTATTCTCCATTTTTTTTTATCCTACTATTTTCCGTTATTCCCCGCTCTTTCTCTTTATTTTCCTGTTCCGTGATCAGAAGCATCATCATCATCGCCAATGTCATCAACATGGCCACAAGCTGTTACATCATGTGGCGCGTTTGACAAACGAGTGTTTACTTTGGTTTCGTATTTGAAAAGCATTTCCCCTCCATCTCTAGACTGTTTGTTCTTTGCTTTGTCTCTTTTTCTGCCTTCTTGTTTCCACAAGTCCTCTCTCTCTGCAGTCTTGGCAGTGAGCTATCAACAAAGCAAACTGGCACTACACAAACTAAACACCGTTCTCCATCCAGCAATTCATTCTTCTTAATACCGCAGCAATTAGCTGATCCTAACAATTGTTTATTTATTAAGGAACAACTCACTGTGTCCGTTTTTACAGTTCTGTCGGTTTAAAATGACATTTAAAGTTGAGGAACATCTATGAACAAAGTTCCTGTTATCACTCATGTTGTAACAACTATAAATAATGGGAACAATTAAGTTTGTTTAAAATACTGGCATTTAAATTAACCAACAGCTTCTGACCAAAAGGAAACGAGAATTCAACCGCACTGTAGTATAAGGTCTTAAATTCCGTCTGTATAATATGTAGTGTTTTAGGATTCTCTAAAATGAACGCAAACGCATGAGCATTATTGGAAGTCCAGGGTATCCAGCCTGAAGCTTTTGTCTTGCAGGTCTGATTCTCCATCAGTGCCAAATATTCCTTAGTTGAATATTTCTGATTATCAGAAAGTTACACTTCCACTCCACTACATTTCAGAGTGAAATATTGTACTTTCTACTTTGCAGCTTTAGTTACTAGTTACTTTTTAAGGTGAAGATTTTACACAAGCTTTTAAAACACAACACACTGTTAAAGTTTAAACCAGTGGTTTCCAAACTTTTTCACTTCTGACATCTAACAAAAAAGCAGTGTGTAGTTGGGTCACACAGATGTCTAGGAATCGTTAGCAGCACCACCAAACGGTGATTTTTCTCACATGCTTTCATGTCAGTAAATGTTCAAATGATCCAATAACTCACCAAAAATCAAAGATTAGAGAAAATGTCCATCCATCCATCCATCCATCCATCCATTATCTTCTGCTTTGTCACACTAGTCGGGTCACGGGGGGGCTGGAGCCAATCCCAGCGTCATCGGGCGAAGGCGGGGTACACCATGAACAAACACTGAAAACAAATTTGTGTATCAGAACTTCATCTTCTTTCATTTCTCATTAATCATCTCACCACCCCTTAGATTTGTCTGTATATAGAACTGTATATAAAGTAGTTCAAACTAGCACCACCTCCAGCAGGTACCACAGTAACATGCTGCTTACACACGGATGCATTAATAACCTAAAGATGTCATATATAGTAATATATCCGTCAGAGAACCAGACTAGCACTTTTACTGCTAATACATTTTGCTGCCGATAATTACGTACTTTTACTTAAGAAGGAATTTTTATGCAGGATGTTTACTTGTAATGGACTATTTTACATAGCTGTATTGATACTTTTCCTTAAGTAAAGGATCTGAATACTTCTTCCATGATTAGCTTGCAGTGCACCTAGCTACAGTTCACTGAAGACTAGCTTTAATGGAAGTGAGCTACATTTCTGAAGAGCACATAGCTAATAAACTAGGTTATTAAAGTTTCGTCATGGTTCCTGGGATAGTTAATTAATGGACCGTTTTTAATAGGGCACCCATGTTTTGTAGAGTTCTCCATAGAACCTTCGAAGTTTGTGTTCCAGAAATACAAAACGAAAAACCTTTAGGGTGCTAGATTAACTATTTTTCAGGGAGAGCTGCTTTCCCACTACCTTTCAGCACCATAACCTTCTTCAACTGTTTAAGAACCCTTTCAGCTTGCACTCTGTGTTGCAACTTCCTCCGTAATAAAAGCCAGGCTCACACCTCACACACACACACACACACACACACACACACACACACACACACACACAGAGCAAATTACATAGTGGATTCTGTAGGCTTTGCCATTAGACAGGGTGCTGCCAAGCCGTGAGCGATGTGCACGTGTGCATGTGTGTGGCTGCCTGTGTGTGCACAAGTGTGCACTCACACATATGTGTAGTGCAGTGTGTATTCGTTTTCTCTTGGCCTGAACTCAGGTTGTGGTTTGAGACACTCTGTCTCTCTGACAAATGAAAACTGTGGCCTGTTGAAAGACCATGAATTGACTTCCATACTCTACATATTAACTACAGTAGCTGTGAAGGTGTGAGCTTGTGTTCTTTATGGCACACTGCACTCAAAAATGGGATGTAACCGAATACAAATACATTATTCATAATGTGTTCTTGACAGATAGAGATACAGACATGAGTAGGAGGCATACTATACTGTTTTCTTTAGAAAGCATCTGGTTGAGATTAGAATTGTGCATCAGGATCATGGGGATCACATATGAAGCTTACAGGATGGAAAAAGACCACGTGAAGGTGAGTCCATGATGCTCCTGATGCATTTAGTATTCATTCTTTCATCCTTAGTAACTGCCTGGTCAAGATCGTGGTGCTTTAAATTGGACTGGTTATTTATATTTTGGGAATAGTACCAACTAAAATTGTTAGAATATGTCACAAGAAATACAAACCTCATTTTCAGAAAAGTTGGGACACTTTCTTAAAATGCAATAAAAACTAAAATCTGTCATTTGTTAATTCACGTAAACAGACCAAAATACAAAGAAAAGATTTTCATTGTTTTCATTGATGAACTTGATGAAACTATTTGTTACATATAAACAAATTTAGAAATTGATGTCTGCAACACACTCAAAAAAAGTTGGCACTGAGGTGTGTTTACCACTGGGTCACATCACCTTTTCTTTATAATTATACTTTTTAATCATTTGGTAATTGAAGATACTAATTGTTGCAGTTTTGCAAGTGGAACTTTTGCCCATTCTTGCTGTGTAAGACTTGAGCTGCTCAACACTCTGTGGTCACTGTTGTCTGATTCTCCTCTTCATGATGCTCCGTACATTTTCAACAGGAGACAGATCTGGACTGTAGGCAGGCCTGTCAGGTCACACTGTTGTAACTGGTGCAGTTTCCACTCTTAGCTTTTACATGCCAAGATTTCGCCTGACTCCCTGAATCTTTTCATGATATGATGAACTGTAGATGGTGAAAGACTTAAATTCTGTTGAGCACTGAGAAACATTGTATTTGAACTGACTGACAATTCTCTCATGAAGTTTGGCACAAAGTGGTGAACCACGGCCCATCCTTGCTTACAAAGACTTAGCTTTTGGTGGATGCTGCTTCAATACTCTATCTTGATGACCTCACCTGCTACCAGTTAATCTCATAATTCTGGAGCCTTCCAGTGTAACTTGTATAACCTTTTCAGTCTTATTTTGCCTCTGTCCCAATTTTTTTTTTTTTTTGAGTGTGTTACAGGCATCAATTTCTAAATTTGTTTATATTCAACAAATAGAATTAAATTCATCATTGAAAACACTGAAACTCTTTCTTTGTCCTTTTTTCTGTTAAATAAAGCTTCAAGTGAATTAGCAAATTACAGACTTCAGTTTTTATGGCATTTTTAGAAAGTATCCCACTGTTCTGGAAATGGGGTTTGTATATTAACTGCGCGTGAGCAGCTTTAAAAATAATTCTGTGAACATCTTTCCAATGATGTAGCTGAAACTAAGCAACTGTTAGAGCTATAATTCAGTCAACATTCTGGCAGTGCTGGCATTTCTACTTATGTAGATTTTTTTTCCCACTGCTTTCCAGTGTTTCTTAGGGCAAAGTGGTAGGGTTTATATTGAATTTAAGAAACTTTAAGATCCGCCCACTACATGTTTAAATCTAGACACGGATAGAGATATTTGTAGCACTAAACAGATACAGATACAGAAAATGGCATTGTGTTACAACCCTGTGTCACACAGAAGCCCAAACCACACACTACTCAGCTTCTGTTCCGCCAAGGAATGATTTAGGAGCAATGATCTTGGTGAACTTTTTTTCTTTTTTTTTTCCTAGCTGTGTTATTACTGACAGGTTTGGGATGAAGTAGAAAAAAAAACAGGAACTGTTTCATGGGTATTTGATTATGTGTATAAGATGTCCATGAAGCCAGAGTCAGAAACCACCAGTGGAAAGAAATGACTTTAACAGCTGAGCATATGATTTTGGAGCATCACCGACTCCTTCTGTCTGTCTTACTGTATCACTCACATTCTTCATATAAGAGATCACGAATATACCGCATTAATAACAAAACACAACGTCTTCCATGTCAAAAAGGGCCTTTGCTGATTACTTTTCCTACCGATTTTCAAAATGTGTCCAATTTCATTATCCAGTTTGGAATATGGATCCTATCTCTCTCCAGCAAGTCTCTCGTCACAGGTCCCCGAGGAGACGAGGCAAAGCGGTTTCTCTTTCTCGCCCTCTCGATCCGCTGCTATGTGGATGACAGATTATTCTTCTGCATCGACAAAGTAAATTCATTACGTTGATGGGTCAAGAAGCTTTTAGGAGTATTTAAGTGAAAATCCCTCCACCAACTCCTCCTGCCCCTCCTTTTTTTTTTCCACCCTCCCTCTACTGTCCCTGCTTTCCCTCTCACTAAGGGATGTCGGATTGATGGATCACTTCAATTAATTCTGACATAAGAAGGGATGAGATAGCGAGTACAAGGGAGGACCGAATGGAATGAACGCTTCCTTTTCTTCTCTTCTGTCGTCGTCTCTTATTTCTTGTCATCTGTTAATTTTTAATGCCATCGGATATATGGGAAGCTCCGTGTCTGGAATATTGGGTTCAAAAGATCCACTCTGATTAGCTAATAAAGAACATGATATTGCAGAATTAAATACATTGTTCACTCGGTCATACTAATATGAACTGAAGCTAGCGATACAGAAACCAGAATGTACCAAAAGCCCAAATGAAAGCTAGCATAGGAGGCATGCTGGTGCAATGGCTAGTATTACCGCCTCAAAGCTCCAGGCTCCCTGGTTTGATCCCGAACTTATCCTGATTACTTCTCCGTTTGGGTTTCCTCTGGGTTTGCTGGTCTTCTCCGTCCCATCCAAAAATCATGCCTTTTGGTGACTTCCTAAATCTAACTGACCCTAGGTATGAATGCACCCAGTGATCCACCATGACCTTGACCTTGCCTGAAATGAAGAATCCAAATTAGCCATAGAATCATCTTTGAGTGAAGTATCGCTATGATTCGTAACGCACCATGCGTCTAATATCGCCAAATTTCATATGAGATGACTCGCCTGTTATCTAAAAGCCAATTGAGAGAGTTTGTGTAGGTGTTTGTGGCAAGTTGCCCGTTATCCAGCCCACACATAACCGCGCCACACAGCTGTGGAATTTTTACTGCGATTGGCACGGAACAGTCTCCTGCCTATATTTCTTAACCATCTCAATAAGACTGTTGCCACTTATTAGTCTCACATGGGCACACATTCAGAAACAGCATGTTCAGGAACTTGGAGAATAATCAGCTACTATGAGTGTGCTCAGACAGGCCTGACATTTTTTGTGGTTACGGTGGCAGATTTCTCCAATTTCGATGTCTGCACAATTGTAATAAGACACTGAGGTCTATTTTGTTGTTAATAACGCAAAAACAAAAACCACAAGATTGTGGCTTGGATGCGCCTGCAGATCTTTGGATTTTCCCAACAATCAGTGTAAACAGGGGTGGATTGTCACCAAGTGTCAAGTCAATTCCAGTTATTCCATTTAAAATTTTTTTTTATGGATTTCCACTCACATAATGTTTAGTTGTTTATATCTCTATAATTATTATTAACTTAATCCGTGGTTATAAAGTGTGTAAAGTGTGGTTTAGTTTTGTTCACTGTTTGTGTAACATGTTGTAAGGAGTCTCCAGTGTCACGGCTTAAGTTTTCTGCCATGGACAAGTTTCTCGGTAACAGGATTCATTTGTTTTGCCGTACCTTTTTGAGAAAGTGAAAAACACTTCAGGACTGTGACGTACAAGAAATGACTTAAGTATAAATTAATAAATGCACAAATAAATTGTTTAATATATAAATAAATGAACAAAAACATTTTCTGTCATGAAAAGGGGGATATGAAAATAAATGTCTTGAATTTATTTCTACATTTCCATTCAACACTGTCTATTAGGTCTATTTATGTATTTCTACATTTGTTTTTTTTCTACATTTATTTATTTCTGTGTCCATATGCGAATTGGGTGGGCGGTCCTAAACTCACTCTGAACCAGGATTGGTCAGCTTTTTGAACCAGACAGAAGCAACCGATTCCTAACAACTATACACGACTCAAGCGCACTACGCAACGGCTTCTCAAAATCATTCACCACTGATCTTAAATTGTTAGCAAGACATCATTATACAACAGAACTACAGAAAATGAATGAATATCAACATCTAGTAGCATTCCTTGAAGCTAACTAGGGTAACGCCGGCAGAAAGCAGCCACTGAAGGCTGAGGGAGGTGTAATAGAGCCGAAACGACCCTATCGCTTTAACCAGTCCTGCTTTAGAGTGAGTTTAGGACCGCCCATCTAATTAGCATATGGACGCAGAAATACAGAAATAAATAATTGTAGAAATGTGGAAATATAGAGATGGATAAATAAATGAAGATGTGGAAATACAGAAATAAATAAATGAAGAAATGTGGACATACAGAAATAAATAAATGAAGAAATGTAGAAATACAGAAATAAATAAATGAAGAAATGTAGAAATACAGAAATAAATAAACAATGAAGAAATGTAGAAATACAGAAATAAATAAATAATGAAGAAATGTAGAAATACAGAAATAAATAAATGAAGAAATAAATGAAGAAATGTAGAAATACAGAAATAAATAATTGTAGAAATGTGGAAATATAGAGATGGATAAATAAATGAAGATGTGGAAATACAGA
>JAOVVH010000001.1:6937473-6954296 GCA_028566435.1 Scorpiodoras heckelii
CAGACAGACAGACAGACAGACAGACAGACAGACAGACAGACAGACAGACAGACAGACAGACAGACAGACAGACAGACTCAACTTTATTGTCATTGCTCTGTGCAAGTACAAGACAACGAAATGCAGTTAGCATCTATCAGAAGTGCAAATAGTAACATTGTGCAGATATATAAAAAATAGTGCAAAATTGGCAGTATTGTGCAATGGCAAATATGGTGCAAAGATTGCATTATTGTGCAGTAACAGAATAATTATCTAATTATTAAAATTAAAAGAGGAAGGAAACTTGGTATAGAGAATTATTATTTTTTTTTAATAGAGAACGTCTTTTTTTAACCTTCTGTTACTAAGACGTCCGTGCTTTTCGCTGTCTCGGTGTCTAAGCAAAACTTTTGAGTGTGTTTCGATTCCTGCGTCCACCTGCTTTCCCCTTCTGCTGCCCCTGACACACAGATGGTCTAAACACACTTCTGTAACCTGCAGATATTTATTTGTTCCTCAGCTGTGCTGAAACAAAAGGTGCCTATTCCTATAGATAGAGAGGTGTTTTTTTTTTTTTCAGGTATAGGGTGTAGCAAATATTAAGAATTTGTTACGGCTTGTGAGAAGTGAAAAATGGGAATTAAAGCGAGCGTGTGCCTGAAGAAAGACAGAAAGACAGAGACGCCGCGAGATTAGATTCGTAGCCGTTTCCTCAGGTTACTGTTATCAGATGGACTCTGTAATAGAAAGGTTCAGTCTATCGATTTAATCCCCCACCGCAAACACTGACCTCTGGGTGATTGAATTGATCAAGTGGGTGTAATTCTTTAACTGATCATATAATCATGCACACAATGAATTAAAAAACAACAAGGTGTGGAATTTTCCCATAATAAAGCCTGATGATTATGTGCTAATTTTTGCAGAGCATTTTCCTACCACTAAGAACTTTCACTTTCAATTGCATGAGCAATCCCATCGTCGTTGATTATTTTCCCAAAACAGCATGGCCGAAATGTTTTATTTATTACTCGACTGTGATATCAGTGTCTTTAAGTGTTAAGAAATTAAGTGTTGCTGTTTACTGACTCTGATGCTTTCAATCACAACATATGGTTGTAAATTGTGCTGCCATTTTTATTTATTTAAATATAAAATATCTATTTTCAGATCATGGCTCAATTAATTAATCTAAAGAGCAGTCTTATATTGAGGGAATAGCATAGGCTTATAGTGTACAATGAGAAAGTTTAATGAACCCAATCGTGATTAATTACCCGCCTCCAGTCCCATACCCAGTTATCTTCTGATCTTCTCATGGCATGACCAGTCTAATTTTCATTTTCAATTAAAATCATTTAAAAAAAAATCAATCAAATAGTCAATCGTTTCCATTAAAGAAAAAAAAGGTGCAGTATTTTTGTTAGCGCTTATAATGAACAAGATAAGAGCTGAAAAGCAAAGATAGGGAAATTAGCCTGGAAGTAGCCTGGAGTTCATAGGGTTAATCTGTAACTAAAAAAACAACACACACTGTTAGTATGTACTACGTGAAAGTGGAAAGTGTCCATGTGTTATTGCACGCAATTATAAACAAATAAATTCTTTACTGAAATTAGAAATATCTGAAAATGTACACAACTAGCAGGTATGAAGAGCTTCAAGATAGCGTTCATGTTCACACTTTTTTAAAATACACGCTTTTTCAAAATGCACTTTTATTTTATATAAAATACCTATCATGATGAACTGTGATTATTAGTTTGTCCATGGCTGTAGAGCTGCGTGCTCTGCTCTTATACCTCGATGGAAATTGTGTCGTGACGTCATAATCGTTTTTATGTCAACGTTCCCTCTCTCCTTCAGTGCGGTGGTCAGATTAACGGCGGCGACATCGCTGTTTTTGCATCCCGGGCGGGTCATGGCGTGTGCTGGCACCCTCAGTGCTTCGTGTGCAGCACGTGCGACGAGCTCCTGGTGGATCTCATTTACTTCTACCAGGAAGGCAAAATCTACTGCGGGAGACACCACGCTGAGAGACTGAAGCCACGGTGTTCAGCATGCGACGAGGTACGATGAGCCCTTCGTAAACTATGTACCACATCATCATCAGTATACAATAGTGTTCTATTAGCACAACGATGTATTCTCGATTCTGATTGGCCAGAAGAATCAGGTAACATTAGTCTGTAACAGTAATTCTGCTTCATCACACCACTCCATCTTGGAGTATTTTCCTGTAGCAGCACACATATATGCTCTGCATACGGTACACTGCTGAACATCTCAAATCCCAGTCCTTGTAACCTACTTTCTTACATGGTTTCCTTTTTATCCTTGCTCTAAAGGGCTTGATGAGTAGCTGATGAGTTGACTAAGGATTGAAAAGCTGTTTAATTGATGTTTTTCAGTCTTAGCGGATTATACGATGTCTATGTTTGCAACAGTAATGCTTAGTCCTGGTTCAAATCAGAAATCACAACATGCTTTGAGCGTTTTTCCAGAGCCAGGAATGTATGATTAAATGGCAAACGTGAGTGCATGCATTTTTAAACACAGATGATTAACAGTAGAGGCTTAGTTGGATTAATAGAGGCATTAAAACTAATAATGTTCGTGAATAATTCAGCGGTCTGGCCTACTGTCTTATAATCTTATAAATGTGGATGAGCCTCTAACATGAACCAGCAGTTGAAAATTGTACTTGTTAAAAATTTTTGTGGCTCTGTCATCCCCCCCCCCCCCTTGATATATGAGAGTGTTTGGTGCAGTGTGGTAGCCCAGGGCGAAGGCTGCTGGGACTGAGCCTTCACCGAGCCTGCCTGTCTGTCCTAAAATTAAATGTAATGGATGAGTGCAGTTTGGCTTGGTGATAAATGGATCCCGTCACTCTGTTCACCTCTTTCCCTCAGATCATCTTTGCGGATGAGTGCACAGAAGCAGAAGGCAGGCACTGGCACATGAAGCACTTCTGCTGTTTCGAATGCGAGACGGTTTTGGGCGGCCAGCGGTACATCATGAAAGAGGGTCGGCCGTTCTGCTGCGGATGTTTCGAGTCCCTGTACGCAGAGTACTGCGACTCCTGCGGAGAACATATCGGTAGGAGCAAACTTTTGCGACCTTAATGGTCTTCTGATCCAGGCAAATCTACAACCACAATTCTAACAGAGTTGGGACGTTTCCTGTAGAGAATCATGCTTGTTTGTGATGCAGTGCCGCCTGATGGACCAAAGATCACGAGCGTCCAGTAATGTCCTTGGGCCTTGCACAGAGATTTCTCCAGATTCTCTGAATGTTTTGATGGCATTATGTACTGTAGATGGTGGGATATTCAAAGTCTTTGCCATTTTTTAAAAATTGTTCCACAATTTTTAGACACAGTTGGTGAACCTCTGCCCATCTTTACTTCTCTAAAATGCTCAGTTTTTTATTGTTATAAATGCTCCTCCAGCTGTTTTTTATTAGTACCTCTTACTTTTCCAGCCTTTTGTCACCCCTGTCCCAAATTTTTTGAGTTGTGTTGCTGCCATCTAGTTCAAACTGAGCTAATATTTTTCATAAAATGGTAAACTATCTCACTTCCAACATGTATTATGTGTTCCATGTCCTACTGTGAATTAAATATGGGTTTATGAGCTTTGCACATCACTCCATTCTGTTCTTATTCACATTTTATTCAATGTCCCAACTTTTTTGGAATCGGGGTGTCCTTGAATCTCATTCGGAAGTGAATTGCAGACCTGCAGCTGTGAAACAGATTCAGATAAACGGTGGACGGGGGCTAGAGTTCTTTCCTCAGAAGAAATGAAACAATGTTTTAATGACAGAGGAACGGAGTGAACATGCAATCCCAAATCAAGGTCAAGAAGCAGGCATTGATCAAAAACAAGGCAAGGTTCCAATAAAAAGAAATGACTTATAAGCAGGAAGTACACTCGAGCTACTCAAATAATCCTAACCCAGAATGTAACCTTGAAATGCCTGGCAGGCTTTGCAGATTCTGCCCATCACAGCCTCCGCTGGCAGGGAGGAGAAATGTCCTGGGTCCAAATTTTGGAAGATCACCCCTCGTTACTGGTGGGCCTTATTTGTCTCGAGGACATTAGTGTCAAAACAGCAGGAACTAGTTCCTGTTCCCGACTAGATCCTGACGAGGAACGAAACCCATTCCACTTTTCTTGTCTTTTTGGTGGGAAGTATTTATAACAAAATTATATCTCCGATCCCGAAATTAGTCGCTAACTGTCGCTGAATAAACGTTCAGCATGACAGCGGGTCAATTATTCATTTAAAGCAGTGCAGTTTCTCATAAGACACGATTCCAAATTGTGACCAACAGCGTTCCAAGTTAGACCAGAGCCGTCCTAAATACATAACGGGTTATTGATATTATTCATATATTGCCCAATGTTTCCGTTACTTCAGTTAAGCCCCTATTGTGTCACAAGGCAGCACTTCATCCTATAATAACTCGGCTTGTCGGCTCATTGGTTTCAAGCTCGGCATCAGTTCCAGCTGCATTTTGGCGCGTCACTCAGTACAAATTCTGTCTGTAATCATTTTTCTGAATAAGCCGCAGAAAGTATGAGAGTGAAGCTGATTAAAAAATGGTTTGCAAACAGATGTTGCCCATTAGACTGGGGCCAGTTCGCGTGTGGAAGTGGAGCTGTAATTAAAATGTAATGTATTTGTGTAGTGCAAGGCGTGCAGCATAATCAGTTTACTCCAAACACATCTACACTTCAAGGGAATTAGACTGAGCTCTTTTCCTACACTTTCCTACATCTTACTCATCAATATTTATCATAGCGCCATTAAAATATGCTTAAAGTGATATTTGACCCCAAAACAATGTCTTAATCAGTAACTAGAGCTTCTAAAAATATTAAATAAAATATAGTCAACTGCATCCTGTTTTTTGGGGGGATTAATTTGTGCAGAGGTGTGGACACTGATTTTATTAAAACTGAGAAGGTCTGCTCAAGTAAATTACTGTTTATAGTTTGATTGGAACTTTAGTTAATGAATACAATGAAGTACCTCTGTGCTGGAGCCTCTGCAAAATCCATAGCAACGGTACCTGTGCGTATATAAAGCGATAGACATCTATGGAAGCTTCTAGAGCTGTTTCCAATGTCAGAACGGCAAGCTGTCAGGGTTTTGCAATTTGCAACACGGTTTAATAGATGGACCCTCGTGAGACAGGTCGTAGCATTTCGAAGGCAGAAGCAAAGTTTGGATTTTGACGTATGAGCATTTTAAGGGTGTAACGTGACTACAAGAATTTTGGCAAAACCTCGAACTTACGACAGCAGTGTGGCCGTAAAAACACTCTGGGTGAACGTGACCAGCATCGGCTAGCAAGAATCGTTTCACATGATAGGCGTGTAACACTGTCTCAAGTAACATCAGGACATCAGCTTGAGGACTGTGCAACGTTCCCTCCAAGATCCCATGGGGGACCTACCAAATAATAACTGGTGTACCAGTTTCTCTGGTACTTCAGTGTATGTAGTTATTTTAGGGTTAAATATCACAGTAGAATATTGCAGTTTGTATAGATTGTAACTTTTCTTGCAAATAACTCCAATTCCTCAAGAATTCTGGCATGAGCACAGTCTTGTCCAGGTTTGAAGCTATGCGTAATCTGTCAACTGTTTCCATCACAGGTATTGACCAGGGTCAGATGACGTATGATGGGCAGCACTGGCACGCCACTGAAGACTGCTTCTGCTGTGCACGCTGCAAGAAGTCACTACTGGGTCGTCCATTTCTCCCCAAACAGGGTCAGATCTTCTGCTCGCGGGCTTGTAGCGTGAACGAGGATGCCAATGGCTCGGACTCCTCAGACTCTGCCTTCCAAAGTGGAAGAACCCGCGAGGCCAGGCACAGCAGCTCCAAATCCAGCAAGAGCAGCAGCAACAGCAATAGTGGTGGAAACGGTTGTAGCGGACGCTATTCGGCTGACGTGGACCCTCTTTCCCTGCAGATGGACCTGCTCAGTCTGTCGAGTCAGGCTCCAAGTCTGACCAGAGAACCTCCATCCTGGAAAAAGCAAACTGATAGATATGGCTATGAAAGTCGGAATGAATCTTCTCCATCTCCTCTGCAACTGCTGAGTCAGTGCAACGTCAGAACCTCTTACGCCCAGCAAGACAGCAGGCCCAAAGAGTCTGCACAGTCCAAGAGACCTCCTATATCAGCCCTCAAAGGACATTCATTCAATGAGAACTGGATCCAGACAGAACCGGAGGACCATTATCCTTCCGAGCTGAAAGCACAGGTTAGCTTTAATGAGTTGCCATCCAGTGGATTCATGGACAAGCGCTCTATCAGTATGCATGCCTTTCAGAGGGAGAGAGAGAAGGAGAGAGAGAGGGAGATTGCGGCTCAGCTGGGCCGCAGCAGGAACCCCATAAGTGCACTTAGTTTTACTGAACAGCTAACGCCACTGGAGCAAACACCTCGTGGTTCAATGGAGTCACTAGCGCTGTCAAATGCTACAGGTAGCTCTTCTGGTTTATTGGTTTATTGTTATTATTGATGCATGACTTTTCTGAATCAGAGATTATATTTGTTGTTCTTCACTGTTTTATGTGTATTGTTCTTATATCTCCTTATGTCAAATGTAGGTACCTCGGCAGATGGTGGTGGTAAGCGGCAGGAGCATTTGTCCCGCTTCTCTATGCCCGACTTGAGTAAAGACTCTGGCATGAACGTCTCGGAGAAGAGCAACATGGGAACTCTAAACTCTTCAGTGCAATTCCATAGCTCAGAATCTCTCCATAGCCTCACCACTGGACAGCCATACCTGGAGATGGAGCCAGCTGTGCAGGTGAAATATCCACTTCCGTATTCCCAGCAGTCTCCTGGAATCACCATCCTACCACCCGGCTTCACCTATCAGGAGGAAGACAGGGCGAGTTTAGTGAGCAGCGCTCACAATGCCCGTCTGGCACCCATGAGCGAACGGACTCAGCGGCATGTCCTTGAACCGGAAGAGCCGAGAAGAAGGCATCATCACCGCTCACGCCGCTCGCGGCGTTCCCGTTCTGAAAATGCACTCAATTTGGTGGCCCAGCATCGTCCAACGATTCCAGAGCGATCCCAGTTACGCGTATGTGAGGATTATGATCGGTTTCCTCGTGGTCCGCGGGATCCAATAAATGCTGGGAGCAGAGATTCCAGGTCGAGACAGCAGCCTTTCAGGCCGTGCCCTCGTACAACTTCAGATCTTACTCTCCAGAACCCTGTTCCACAGCGCCACATGGGTCGCTATGCCTGGGATCAGTATGATTATGATGATGACTGGTGCTCTACCTGCTCTTCATCTTCCGAATCTGAGGACGAAGGCTATTTCCTGGGAGAGCCAATCCCCAAGCCAGTTAACCTAAGGTATATGACAAGCGAGGAGTTACTGCACAAGTACAGTTCTACCGGACTTGTAGGATCTGGTCCCCTGGGAACTCGAGGACAGTTGCACACTCGCAAGCGCAGGAAAAGCAAAAACTGTATTATTTCCTAACATACACCCCTGTTGCACTCACCTCCACTATAACAGTTTTACAATTCACTTGTCCCGCTTGAATCTGCTTTTCAGTATCGTGTGGTTTTCAGTGAACGATATGCAGTAATATCAGCTTAACACGCGCTTTTGCATACTTTTTCCCTTTGATATTCCTAAATAATCATTTCTTAGAAAGGTTTCTCCAGGTCTTGCCACAGCCAACATGCAGTTGCTCTTAGTTTTATTCCAGTTATAGTCAGCGCAGTTTCGCCACACCTTCAGTGTGTTTCTAAACGAGTTTCAGTAATTGCGATGTGTATATTAGTAAATGAATTAATAAATACACTTAAGTTAAGGATGTAAAGTGAATATAATGTAAATGATGTACCACATATTTTTATATTTTGTAACAATAGAATCATTTATGTATTAAGTGTAATGTAGAGATTCCATAGGAACGCATGCAAGTTACTTTGCTGGTTTTTGTCCTGTATTGGAAATTAAAAGTGCATTTCAGTAAGTAGTTTGACTGGCAGATGTTGGTTTCAGATCAAAAGAGCAAGACATAGTTGACATGGTCTTTGAAATATGCACTCACCATCTGCTCAATGAATAAATGCATTAGAACACAGGGATGAGGCATCAACTGCCCACTGTTACTCAAATCTTTCTTTTCCACTAAGCTGTGCTTAGGAAATTCAGTGATAACGTTCACCCTTGCTTCAACTTCAATGTAGACGTAGACTGCTGGCCGCAGTAGGAGCTGTGCTGTTAATCATGTTAAATGAATATTGTCTCTAAAATTGAATCCTTATAACATTAAAATTGAATTAGGAATATGCAGTAAAGTCGCAAAACAACCTTCTGTATCAAATACAATGCAACAGGGTATGATATTATAGGAAAATAATCAATTTAGGAGTGGTTTTTCCCCTCTTAACAACTTCCATCTTAGCAACCATAAATATACATTCTCTGACCGGCTTCTGCTTATTTCTCTCTGATATAGATAACGAGACCAAAATGCTAAAAATGCCACTTTTCATGTTATTGAGAAACTACAAATCATAAATTCCTCTGTCCTGAAGGCTTTTGTGTGGCTTTTACATAGTGCTGACAACTGAGCAACAAAATAGTAAGCTATACGTTCTGCCAATTAGAATAACTTAATATTATTATTTAATGTTATAAATAGGATTTTTTCCAGAAAAGTTGGGACTTTTCTAAAAATTGGACTAAAAACTGTAATTTGTTACATCACTTAAACTTTTATTTAACTGGTAAAAGTACAAAGAAAACATTTTTGGTGTTTTCACTGATAAACCTAATTGTATTTTGTAAATCTAAAAAAAAAACAATAGAATGTGACACCTGCAACACACTCAAAAAAAAAAAAAAAGTCATCAATACTGAGTGTAAAAGGCGCATCCACCTAAGGCTTAGACTTTGCAAGCAAGGATGGGTCATGGTTCACCACTTTGTGCCAAACTTCATGAGAGAATTGTCAGTCAGTTCAAATACAACGTTTCTCAGGGCAAGAATTTAAATCTTTCACCATGTACAGTTCCTAATATCATGAAAAGATTCAGGAAGTCAGGAGAAATCTCGGTATGTAAAAGCCAAGCCATGTGTGTGACCATCGAGCCTTCAATTGATATTGTTTGAGAAAAAGTCATGCTACCGAGATGGACATAGCCAAAGGGGTTCAGGAGTACTTTGTAAAGTCATTCTCACTTAACACAGTCCACCGCTGCATCAAGAAATGCAACCTGAAACTGTATTATGCAAAGAGGAAGCTATTTATTAATTTTGCGCAGAAACACCGGAGAGTTCTCTGGACCCGAAGTCATCTGAGATGGATCGAAAGACAGTGGTCAGACAAGTCCAAGTTTCAACTTGTTTTTGGGAAAAACATATCAAATTCTATGTGCCAAAGATGAAAAAGACCATCCAGACTGTTAAAAATGAAATGTGCAAAAACCCGCATCTGTGATGGCATAGGGGTGCATCAGTGCCCACGGCATGGGTATCATTGACGTGGAGGCTTATATTGGTATTTTGGAGAAACATATGCTTCCGTCAAGATGACGTCTGTGCTGATGTCTTTTCCCAGGAACTCCATGTGTATTCCAACAGGACGATGCCAGGCCTCATTCTGCACCAGTTACAACAGTGTGACTTGACAGGCCTGCCTGCAGTCCAGTTCTGTCTCCTATTGAAAATGTATGGAGCATCATGAAGAGGAGAATCGGACAACAGTGACCACGGAGTGTTGAGCAGCTCAAGTCTTGTACACAGCAAGAACGGGCAACAATTCCACTTGCTATACTGCAACAATTAGTATCTTCAATACCCAAATTGTCCTGGGTTTTTTTTGAGTGTGCTACAGGCATTGAAGTTTGTCATTAAAAACACTGAAAATCTTTTCTTTGTCCTTTTGCCTGTTAAATAAAGCTTCAAGTGAATTAACCAATTACCGATTTCAGTTTTTATTGCATTTTTAGAAAGTGTCTCAACTTTTCTGGAAATGGGGTTTGTATTTTTGGAGTGTTAGTATTAATAACAGGACTATTCTTTAATAGGGCAGCAGTATAGCCGTGAGATCTTGGTGCCCTGTGTGAGGAACAGCAATCGCACTGCTATTACTCAGCCAATGTTTGGCTAATGTGTAGTGTTGCTGATTGATCAAATCTCTATAGATGTAATAAAATACCTAGGAGAACAAACACCAAACAAAGCACTTGAATGTTTTGCCTGTCGTCAAACTGATGGATGAAATTCTCGCTTTTCCACCAATGTGACTAGGTGCTAGTGCTGGGCTGGTGTTCGTGCCGGTTCAGAGATGGTTCAATTTGCAAACCCAGTTTGCCTTTTCATTGAGTAGAGAGCCACCTCAGAGCCACATCATTACATCACCGTATACGTCTCTGCTTAGTAGCAACTTCACTAGTGATGGGAATAACTTCTTTATGAAGGGAGCCCAATCTTTTGGCTCCAAGCCATTCAAAAATACCTTCAGAAGAAACTGTTCTTGTTTCCACAGGAGAAGCAGCGTAGGGTTCCAAGGCATTCACAAAGAAATCCTTCCCTTAGGGTTGTGTGGAGGTGCAGCCGTATTTATTTGTGTAACTGCTGTGAAACGATCAGAAAATATCATTTTATTTCTCTGAAGCACTGTTGTGGTCTTGCTAACCCTGCTCCCTCTCTTCATTCGCTCTCTAGCTCGCTCGACCATTGCTGCTCTTTGAGGGCAGGCAGCGAAAGAAAGACGAACAAACTGTTCCTGAACGTAACATCACTTAACGCTAGCACCAAGCACAACAACAACAACAACAACAATGGCAGACAATTTGTTTTAATGGCGGTCACGCCAAAAAGTTTAAGCTAGGCACGATAATCCTGCCCCCAGCTCCTGATGTAATTGTATCTTGGTTCTAGACCAAGTGCTGCTCTGGAACCAGTTTTCCTGGCCAAGAACTGGTTCTTTGTCTGTCTAGAACATGAAGAACTGGTTCGAGATGAGCCGGATCTGAAACTGCCTCCGTGGACAAGGGGTATGTGTGATTTTTTTTTTTTTGTCCTGGTGACTCTGTCGCTGACAAAAATGGTAAATTGTAAATGTTAAAATAGGTGCTCGCTTAATATGATATGCTCAGGCAATAGGGACAGTGGTAGCTCAGTGCTTAAGAGATTGGACTGCTGATCGGACAGTCATGAGTTCAAATCCCAGCACCACCAAGCTGCCACCCTTGGGCCCTTGAGCAAGGCTTTTAACCCTAAACTGCTCAGTTGTCTGCCAAATGCTGTAAATGAGTCTAAATGAACAGCTGCGTTAGCTTCTTTGAGCTAGTTCTGGCAGAAATTGTGGTCCAAAATCTCAGTATTACAAGCTGCTAAAACGTCACCAGTAGCCAAAATGTCATCTCGTTGTTTCACTGTTGGACACGGTACTGGACACATCTAAACCTAACTGAGATCACACAGTCTGCCACAGAATTTGACCAAAATGTTATTGACACCTTGTTGAACAAAGTGATATAGAGTAAACTTTTTAAGACTCCTGTTATCACCTGGTATAAATTAGACTTATTGTAATGCTCTGTTAGACATCGAAGCATGTAGCACCATTGGAATATGATTCATGTGAACTGACTAGCTGTACAGTGGTGAAGCACTAATGCCTTTGACAGGCACAAGGTTTTAGAAGTCTTGGCACTAATCTTCACGGAATGCATGTCCTCAAGACGTGCATGTAAACGTATATTGTGGTAATAAAAAAAAAAAAAAAGCATTTGGCGTCATTGTTGTAGAAACAGCTGGATAAACATGTGAAGTACATTAAGGGTGCTGTGAGAATGGCCGGGTGGGACGATGCATGCTGGGCTCTCATTCTCTTTTGGGTTCCCACCCACCCGTTCAGAAGAGATGGTTCTCCTGTATTCAGTAGCAGCAGTGCCAAGTACTCACGGGTGGAAATAAAAGAAAGAACGATCTGTTTGTAACCATTTAGACAACGCCTATATGCGTAGAAGATCATCCAAATGGTCTGCTGTTTAAGTTCTTCAGCGAAACAAGCTGTTTTTTTTTAGAGCTTGAAACAAAACAGGAGCTTCTTTGTTTTGAGTACCGAGTGGGGATGAGGAGAAGGGGAAGGGGTTAGCAGAGCTCTGGTTCTTTGCTTGTGCATTGATCGGGCCATACTGAGCAGTGCTAATTCAGCATGTGAACCTCATCAGAGCTGCATCCACTCCAGCGCTGCCTTATTTACTTATTTGTCCTGGGATTGCTTAGCTTGGGTCTGAAGCAATTTGATTAATGAAAGGAAATATGCTCTGGAAGATGGCACCGTCTGGGTTGCGGTGCGTCTCCTTTATACTACATATGCACATGCAGTCGAATCTCATTATCTTCCCCTTGATATGTCTGCTTCACGGGATCTTTTTGTCTGTTTTCTTTTTCTTTTTTTTTCCATGTTAGTTGGAAAAATGCAGCCGATTCACCAAGAGTCCTTGCTGCATAATTATATTGACTGTTTACTCGGGTAAATCCGGACCACATTACAGTCAGTGTCCGCCGTTTAAGAACGGCGGGTTAAGTGCAATGGAATGAAACAATATGAGAAAAGTTTTCCCTTCAAAACACACCATGTCCAATTCGCTAATGAAAACCATCAAGAGCTTTTGCTGAATCAAGCTCATTTGCGTGAACGTACACCACATTTGACGTTCGAAATGCCCTTATGAAAGCGGGTCTGAACTTCTGAGTGAATGCTCGTTCGCTTTGAAACTCTTGCCACACTGTGTGCACTGCTACAGGTTTTGAGTAAATACAAATGGTGGCTTATGGATATGCTTCATGGCATGTTACTGGCAACTCCGGCATTGGATTTCTTAAGATTTGTGAGCAGTGAATACAGGCGATTGTTGTGTTTTTAGAGCCGCACTGCAGTTGGGCAGTGAGGAAACACCCCATAAAGCCAGAGAATGAGCTGTAAGCTTCATGTACTTATCACCTTATTAGGCATCTTGATAATGTGCAAAGGTTGGTCGTTTAGTTGAAAATCCCTAATTGGATATTCAAGATTAGAGATTATAGAGAACAGTGTATATAAACCTCTAGACCTTTGGGTTGGTTCTGCTTATTTTACATATAACTTGTCCACGGTACTATTAGGAGGGCAGTGTAACTCAGTGGTTAAGGCGTTGGACGACTGACCAGAAGGTTGGGAGCTCAAATCCCACCATAGCCAAGCTGCCACCTTTGGGCCCCTGAGTAAGGCCCTTAACCCTCAAGTGCTCAGTTGTGTAAATGAGATAAATGTAAGTCGCTCTGGAAAAGGGCGTCTGCCAAATGCCATAAATGTAAATGTCCTGGTACGTTGCATTCTGGAAGTACAAGTAGATTTGTGATTCTAATGCGTTTGGCATATGCAAAGGTTCATTATTTCAGTCATTCAAGACCACTTATAGCATCAAAATGAAAGAATGCAACCCCGACACGTTATCATCCCATATTTGTATGAAGTTTCACTTGAAATCTTGCCTCTGCCTGGTCACGGCTCCTGTCTCATCAGTTTCTCTGAATAGCTCGCGTATCTGCTATTTATTCCCTCCGAGGAGGATGTGGAGTCTGTTTCGAAGGTTGCTGA
Source organism: Scorpiodoras heckelii (assembly GCA_028566435.1). Taxonomy (NCBI): domain Eukaryota; kingdom Metazoa; phylum Chordata; class Actinopteri; order Siluriformes; family Doradidae; genus Scorpiodoras; species Scorpiodoras heckelii. The sequence continues at coordinate 6,951,111 of JAOVVH010000001.1, forward strand.
AATCCGTAATTATCAGTGTTTAAAGCCAAAGCGCGCTAAATTACCGCTTAGCACTCTCCACCTTAAAATAGTCTGATTTAATTATTCACGACTGTAGGATGCGGGAATGTTAACGGCGCCGCAACAGTAACCCAGGAATAGGAATCGTGTGACTGCAGCGGACCAAGATTTCCAGTCTGCTCCTCATCATGTGTGTTCAATTAGGAGTGGCGGAAAGACGGCCGACCCCAGATCAGTTCTTGGGTTTCGTACTCTCGTGGTTGGGAATCTGGGTGCCAGCTTGGTTCAGATTCCTCCGGCAGGAATAGTGGGATAAAACTGTTAACGACGTGTTGCACAGTGATTAAATCTGTGCTGGGTATGGCGGGGTGGGGAGACAAGCGATAATTCCTCGGTGTGTTTCCCATATCACATAATAAAGGCTGGCAGAAATGCCCTTTAAGCTATCAGTGTTCCCGTTCCCTACATCCCCAATTAGACAGTGTAGTCCTAGTTATGTCAAGTCACATGACTACTTTCTCATGGGCTTTACAGTATGAACATATTAATACATGCAGAATTGTACCATGGTGGATTAATCATGAATTCTGACAGTAGTCAAAGATGTAATTGATTGTTGTAATGCATTATCGTTTTTATACTAACAGCTCATTCATAGGGACTCATATGGTGGAATATGTATATAATGTAAAGGTGGGTATCAAAGGAACTGATACTGAATCTTAAAAAAAAATTAAAGTTTTGAATTACTTGATCTTTTACAAAGAAGTATGAGGAGGAAGTGTTATCTATTTTTGTTTCAATATCCTAAAATGAATCTGATGGAGAGAATTATACATTAATTCATTCATTATCTTCTGCTTTGTCCTGCTACTCAGGGTCACGGGGGGCTCTAGCCAATCCCAGCGTCATCGGGCGAAGGCGGGGTACACCATGGACAGGTCGCCTGTATATATTTTATATTTCTCAATATGTACAGTATTTATTATTAGAATTACTCAATGTATAGTTAGATTCCCGATCCACACTCTGCTCAAATAAGCGGCTATAATGCACCGCATATCGTTGGATTACCAACTGCATAAAAATCAAGAAGAGGAAGAAAACGAAGTGTGACTTTAACTGTTAGGGATTCTTTCTTGATATTTGGAGGCACTGTATCCGTAAGTGTCAGTTTATACCTCCAAAAATGTAAGCAATAATGGGAAATTAAATGTAACTGTAAAAGGATAAAAATCATTGTGTCCTTGTCTAATAAATAAAAAAAATTTAATTGTAGGCATGACACTGTAGTATAAGAGGAAGAAAACTTTTTGGACGTGCTGTTAAGGCGAAATAACGCTTCATTTCACCTCGCTGTTGTTGATTATTTTCCTGTAACAGCACGCCCCAGCTGAATTTCTTTTCACTTGTTCTTTTCTACTCCGTTCTGTTCTCTGCCCTCCGACGTTCTGAGCTGCTCTGTGAAGTGTGAACTGGTGACACATTAATTCACAACACCCACTCGCAATGTGGGTCTGAATTGAGAAACATCCACAGTTCAATGGAGCCCATCCGTGGCTCAGTCTACAGTTCAGGAAGTCCTGCCGAGAGCCTCGGCTCACGTCTATGTCACTCTGAAGCACGCTAATGGTGTTACTGAGCTCCTGTGTCCCTCTACAAGCACACACATGCTTGGTATCTGCCGGATCACGTGACGGGATGCTAAAGGGTGAACATACCGAGCACTGTCTAAGGGCTCCTGGACAAACGGGCGGCCCCAGGCGACAGATCTCAACCTGTGTGTGTTTTCTCTTTCGTGTTAATGGTTGAAGTTCAATTCGAGGTAGAATCGTTTTTGGCCCTAGAAAAACAAACAGGAGGTTTTAATGAAGGGTATATACGTACTTAAAAAAAACAAAAACATGGATAAAAAGGTCGTTAGACTGTAAAAAGCTACAGCTAATGCTCAGGAGAATGTTCAAAGGGAAATGTTTGCTAGCTAGCTATAAACATATGCATTAGCTAGCTAAAGCGCCTAGCAAAACAAAACCGCTAGGCAGCTAATGTTATTTATATTTATTATTCTGCTGTGTTCATGTTAATTTCACACAAAAACTAACAGGAAAAGAACATATTCTGGTTAGTTGTGACAAAACTACCGTCGATGTAATGTAATTTGTAAAGCAGTTACTCAAATGCTCCTGTTTTTACGATGAATGATTTCGTGTGTATGAAATTGAATAAAAACCACATAACAACCACATTATGTTAGTTAGTTCGAGTTTATGCACACGTCTCATGGTTTATTTATGTGCCCTCACCTATAGTTAATGATTAGCATTATAATTAATACGTCCAAACGAGCAAACACGTCCAACGTTGGTCCATTTCGCTGCTAATGTTAATGTTAATCCAAATGATTTTCTCTTCGTTATCAGTCAGTTTGTTAGATCTCCAGTGCCAGAAGGCAAAGAACAAGTGTGTCCAAGTGTGTACTTGCTGAAAAAGACAGGAACACCACGTTGTCACCCTCACCATGGAGAAACAAAGGCCATCTGCCCCCGCACTCGCCGTCGTCCAGATGAATAATGATCGCCTTCCGTCACGAAGAGCCCAAAATGATGCTAATGGACCTAATTACACATCAGCAACCTTGCCTGACCCCTCAGACCTTAACAGATTGCACTGTCATTGTACAGCTGCCGTTGACTTTGTCTTGCTGACAGACACTGGCGTGAGATAGATGACACGAACGCCGCTCTTCCGTGCTGTCAAAGTGCTTGTCGTTCTCAGGACGTGTTCGCGCTGCATTTGTTCATTAGCTGCGTTCAACACCGAGCGAATTGTTCCTGCCACTCCGGCAGACAAGGGTGAACTTGGTGAGCTAAAATGCTTTTGATGCTCTCATCCAAAAGTGATTGCGTTTATGGTTATAGGTTTATGAATCCTGTCATGGTAAGTATGAAAGTTTTATCAGTGCTGTATTAGATGCTAATTGAAGCTTAAATACCTGCAAAAATGTAACATTCTTGGATTTTAGCTTCTTTTGCTTGATTTTGGTTTGGGCCTTTGACACAATTGTAAGAGTTACACAAGGTTTTTCTTTGTTGGCATTTTTGCATTTCTTTCCTTCTACATGTACGCAGTTCTCTCTCTCTCTCTCTCTCTCTCTCTCTCTCTCTCTCTCTCTCTCTCTCTCTCTGT
>JAOVVH010000001.1:6958063-6971333 GCA_028566435.1 Scorpiodoras heckelii
GTCCAATTTAGCCATGAAACCTCCCACACTAAAATGACAGGTGTTTCAGTTTCATTGTCTAACCCCTGTATATTATATGTTTGAGTATTTTATGTCAAAACGTTATACATGACCTAAATCATCTATGAAATTATTATATGCTATTATTATTGTTATTCAACTTGATCCAGTGTAAACATCTTTAATGTATCTTTCATTAAATATCTTACTTTATATTGAAAAAAAAGTTTGCTGGAGACTGAACACCTCGATAAATGACACAAAAGATAAAAAGAAAAAACTCACTGGAGACGGAGAGCTGATGAGTGTCAAGTGGCATCCGATCTGAAAAGATCCTCCCAAACCAAGAGCGATGATGAAAAGCAATGCCTTGCCCCGGACCTGCAACCATTCAAACGTTTCCAGTTCCAGAAAAAAAAATGTAATCAAATTAATCCCTTTTTTTTTCCTCCAATATCTATTTTTTTCTGATAACGATCCTTAGTATGGGATTTGTGGCATCTCTAGTAATCTTCTTTTGATCATATCTATGATCCCACCAAGGAAGAAAAGGAAAAACAGCTTGTTTCATTCTGGCAAAAAGGTTGGAATCACCACACGTAGAAGATGTTTACCCAACTTTTTTACAAAACATTTTTTCATTAATAGCTGAACATTTTGGCTTCATTTAACATACCTTAAACAACTGACAATAATTTGTGTGAATTAATGGCATAGTAATCGTTTCCAGATCAAGGAGAGGAAAAGAAATACAGAGTGACCTTGTAATTTGGTTTTCTAACACATACACCAGCGCAACAATTGCTAGAAATCCAAAATAGTCCGCAGTTAATTAAAAGAGATTGTTTACTGTTCTTTAATGGGCTCATGGACTTGACTAATTGAAAGGAAATGGGGCCAGAACCAAACAGTCGTCAGCTGAAACTGAAATGGAAAGGACTATAAAATTCTTTCAAGAAGGAAATCCGGCACAGTGTGAGAAAAAAAAGAAAATATTGGTCACCCCAGTCAGCTTTGTCTAAAATTTGGTATACAGTGGTGCTTGAAAGTTTGTGAAAGCTTTGGAATTTTCAACCTCACAGATACGCCATATTGGATCATTTCCCCCAATAAATAAATATATATTAATATTTTAATTATAATAATTATTTGTCTGACTTGGTTCTCTTTATCTACTTTTAGGACTTTGACCTGTTCAATGTGCTGCCCCTGGTGCTGAACAATCGGATCCTGCGCCTTCAGCTCTTTGTTCAGTACGAGGGACGGCACACTGAACACATCAAATAGCTGTGCATCACAGGCAACGTTCCCAGTTGTTGTTGCACCTTTTTGTGTTGATAACTTTTGAACCACAAGAGATATTGCAAATCCGATTGTGGCAATCGAGATTGTTCTGAGACAGTTCTGGTCTTCTTTGATATGCTATGACATGACCACCTTTCTATTGGAAAAACATGCTCTTGATCCAATATGGCGGCTTTCAAGACAGTGGCCATGTTCCTGACATAGCCTAAAAGATTACTTGCTCACCCATTACTTGCTGGGGTATTCAGATATGTAGTTTTCCTTTTCGTTTCTGAAATAAAAGGGTGTCCTGAGATTTTGACTCAGCCTCTATATAATTCCAAAGGATTCACAAACTTTCAAGCAGCAGTGTAAGCATAAACCAAATGGGAAGGTTATAAAAGGAAAACATGCAGGTAGACCAAGGAAAGCATCAACGTGTCTGGAAAGAAAATGCAAAGCACGATGCCCAGAAACTAGAAAATGTACAACAAAACAAATGAAAAACAAAAGGGCAGACTATGTTTGTGAAAGAACTGTAAGAAATCGGCTGAACGAAATGGGAAGCCAAAGGAAAACCCACACTAATACCTAGACAGAAGAAAATAAGGTTTCAGTGGGCTGAAAAGAAGCAGCGATGGCGTGTGGATGACTGGATGAAATCGTGAATCTACATTGGACAAAGAGATGACGCTGGAATTTTTGTCTGGTAGGCTATCGTTCTAATAAGAAAAAAATGTAAATAGTGACCTGTAAAAAATGATCGAATTTATCCACGCATTTACGGTCAATATACAGGAGTACTCTGAAATTTTTGACACTTTTGACACATCTTACCACAAAGCAAAGAGCGTTAAAGCTTTTCTTCAGGAAAGGCAGTGACACGGCCGGCAAACAGCCCTGATCCAGTTCATGGTGGAAATTTAACAAATTAGTCCATGACAGCTGCTACGTCAGAAAGTCACAATGTTTTTCATTAGTGAAGCCCGTGAGCCCATATTTGCTTTTTCCTTAACACAGAGTGACTCTATACATTTTTTTCCCCTTTACTTGATCAGAAAAAAAGCCATTAATTCAAATAAATCAAATAATTAATTAAATTTATCTGAGTTTATCTGAGGTTGTTTAGGTTTCACAAAACCACAAGGTCCAGCTATTGTTTTGTTCCATAAATCTGTGCCAGGGGTTCCAGGGTGGTAAATGAGCACGTAAAACCCCATCTGGCAATTTTTCACCCTGACCATAGTCACATTCCTTTTACGTCGACATCAGAGAACTGAAATGTATCCTATTGCACTTCTGACTACAAATACAAATGATCTGGAAAAATTATGAATCAGAATCAGATGATTCTGAAACGTTGCTTACCAGCTGCTTGAAGAAGCTCTCCATATCTGTTCACGCTCTGTAATGTTGCTGACTCACTGACCAGACTCGTCTCATACTCAGTTACACATTTCAGATAAGTTTAATTTTTACACCGGATTACATCCTGCTAATGCAATAGAAGCCCGAGAGGTTAGATGTTCATGTGTGTGTGTGTGTGTGTGTGTGTGTGTGTGAAATGTTCAGTTCTATAGTAGAAGTGTGACGTCTGGGAGGGGATGACTGTCAGCATTTTTCTACACTGAATTTGGAGATGTTTTTCTTTTATTTGCCACATTTTTAAAATCATTGTTAATAATAAAACACTACAGTATATACAACTAGATTTGCATTTCCTGAATGACATACATAGTGCTCGAAAAGTGCTGAAAGTATTAGCATTAGAGGGAGACAGAGTGTGTGTGCTGTGACACCAACTGGCCTATTGCGAGTAGTAGTAACATTTAAAACAATTTAAACAAACTACATTATTTCAATTTTTATTTATTGTTTAATATTTCTTTCTTTCTTTCTTTACATTTATTAACTGATTTTAACCAACAATTTATCATCATCATTATTATTATTATTATTATTATTATTATTATTATTATTATTATTAATTGTAGTAGTAGTAACATTTAAAACAGTTTAAACAAAAAATACCTTACTATTTAATTTTTTATTTATTGTGTAATATTTCTTTCTTTCTTTACATTTATTAACTGATTTTAACGAACAATTTATTATTATTATCATCATCATCATTATTATTATTAGTAGTAGTAACATTTAAAACAATTTAAACAAAACACCTTATTTCAATTTTTATTTATTGTTTAATATTTCTTTCTTCACATTTATTAACTGATTTTAACCAACAATTTATTATTATTATTATTATTATTATTATTATTAGTAGTAGTAGTAGTAGTAGTAATAGTAACATTTAAAACAATTTAAACAAAATACCTTATCATTTCAATTTTTATTTATTGTTTAATATTTCTTTCTTTCTTCACATTTATTAACTGATTTTAACCAACAATTTATTATTATTATTATTATTATGATTATTATTATTACTAGTAGTAGTAGTAGTAGTAGCAATATAATTTTCATTAGAATAATATTACATAAATATTTAAATTTCTTAACAAGAAAATCCATGTGTAGAAAAGGGACTGTCTGTTCAGTGGTGTAAAACAATGCTATAAATCTTTTTGTATAATATATTTATATATTTTAAAGAATTAAATCATTGCTCTTGTGTCGCTTGTTTCATGTTCAGTGATATTAATAAATTCAGTTTCCTGTCATGAGAAGGCAGAAGGACAAACGCTCACTTTACTCACTCCACTTCACTCCACTTTACTCCACTTCACTCCACTTCACTCCACTTTACTCCACTTCACTCCACTTTACTCCACTTCACTCCACTTCACTCCACTTCAGCTCAGCGGCGCCGCTGGCTGTAGTACACAACCCCGACCGCTAGGTGTCAGTAGTGCGTTTATCCGCTCCGTGCGCCTGCACGCTCGCCCTCTTTTCTCCGTCTCGTTGAGTTGCGGCTCGCCGGAAGTGGAGTTTATACATTTCTGCTGTTGTTTAGATTTCCTCCGAGTCATCGTTGGCTGTCAGTCTCCTCTCTCACCCTCACTACCGTCATCTACACCAACACAACACTCACCAGAATGCCTTTAGAGAACCTGGAAGAAGAAGGATTACCCAAAAATCCCGACCTGAGGATCGCACAGCTGAAGTTTCTTCTGACTCTCGATGACCACAAACAGGACGCTGAAGTGAAGAGCGAGCTCATGGAGGCGATCCGCTCGAACCGTGAGTCAATAAACCGCTTCTGTCTCCGGGGTTTTAATATTAACCTTTTGTCCTTGTTGTAAATTTAAAGTAAAGCGCTCTACGCGTTTCTCCATAAGGCTACTTCAGCTAGCGTGGATCCTTGCTAATTGAACGTTAACGACGTTATCGTCTCCACCTGTAATGCGACAAATAAAAATCCCGCCTTCTGTATTTTGATTGGCTGTTGTTGCGCGCTTGGGCCGGAACGATCCAATCCGTTGGGTTAGTCGGTGTAGAAGTAGCCAATCAGCGCGCAGGAGGCGGAATGTGGGTGGGAAAATAACTAGCTAATAATGTGAGTTAGCGTTAATATATTTATTTTAGATTTTAGTTTTAAATCTTGCTTTAATATTTTTTATTAACACTGAATAATGAGATACGTGTTAGTCTTTAAATTAGTGAATAATTATGTGTTTGGGTGTGTATTGTAGAGGCAAAAATATATTTTTCTTTATCCGTTTTTTTATTTTTTATAAATTATGTATTTTTTTTATTAACCTTTATTCTTTTAGTTGTATTATATATTTTATAGTTAATATATATTTTCTACAACATTTTAATTAAGTATTTTTATTAATATTTGTTTTATTTTTATTCTTTCTTTCTTTCTTAAATAAAAACCTGACTGAAGGGTCACGTGACCTCACCTGCTTTTGCATCAGCTGTAACATCTTTGGGGTGCGTGTGTGTGTGTGTTGTTTTAGACATGGCTCCTTACTATGAGACCTTGTGTAAAGAACTGAAATGGCCCGTGGACTCGGACCTGCTGAGCAAAATGAAGAAGGCCAATGAGGAGGAGCTGAAACGCCTGGATGAAGTTCTGGAGGACGCGGAGAAGAACCTGGGCGAGAGCGAGATCCGGGACGCCATGATGGCCAAAGCGGAGTATCTGATCCGGATTGGAGACAAGGTGAGAGAAGACATCCGTCCGTGCCTTCATTGTTAAGCTTCTTGATCTTCACAGAAGCAGACACGTGACATTAAACACATGAACACACTGCGTGAATGATTTTTCTCCACCTTTCATCATTCTTCTCATGATTTAGGAAGGAGCTCTGACTGCCTTTAGGAAAACCTACGACAAAACCGTAGCCCTGGGCCACCGCTTAGACATCGTCTTCTACCTCCTGAGGATCGGGCTCTTCTACATGGACAGCGACCTCATCACGCGCAACACCGAGAAAGCCAAGAGGTAAAATCCCAGACGCTTCCTTCACCTTGTCGCTCGCTGTTCCAGATGTTTCTCTCTGAACATCTCGTTTCTCCTCGGCAGTCTCATCGAAGAGGGCGGAGACTGGGACAGGAGGAACCGTCTGAAGGTCTACCAGGGCCTGTACTGCGTCGCCATCAGAGACTTCAAGCAGGCGGCTGAACTTTTCCTCGACACCGTGTCCACCTTCACCTCCTACGAGCTCATGGACTACAAGACCTTCGTCACGTACACCGTCTACGTCTGCATGATCGCACTGAAGAGGCCGGACCTGAGGGAGAAGGTGAGATGGTTTCACTCACGCCTGCACATCCAGGGTCGTGGAACGTCCACAAAGAAACTTCTAGCAGCTATAAACAGTCATTCTGCACCTTGTTATTTTTACAGATAAAAATATACACCATATGCACAGTCACATTGTTTTGGTTATAAAAACATGAATCTTAGTTTAATAACATTTAATGAACTTTGAGAATGCTGCTGGTCCTTCAGGTGATAAAAGGTGCAGAGATTCTGGAGGTGCTTCACAGTCTGCCTGGAGTGCGTCAGTACCTGTTCTCCCTCTACGAGTGCCGTTACTCCATCTTCTTCCAGTCTCTGGGTGAGTCCTCGTCTCTCGTTCTCGTTCTCTCGCTACACGTTCTCTCCAGAAGCCTGCGAGGTCAGCTCCTTGTCCACCGATTATAACTTGCTCGATCATCTATGCAGCTCGTGTGGAGCAGGAAATGAAGAGGGATTGGCTCTTCGCCCCTCACTACCGTTACTACGTGCGTGAGATGCGGATTTTGGCCTACAGCCAGCTCCTGGAGTCGTACCGCTCCCTCACGCTGGGCTACATGGCCGAGGCCTTCGGCGTCAGCACCGAGTTCATCGACCAGTACGTACACGGCCGCCGTCGTCGTAAACATTTAACGTTACGCTTGTATTTTTTTAATACACATTCAAAATTTTTCTTTCACAGGGAGCTGTCGCGATTTATCGCTGCAGGCCGACTGCACTGCAAGATCGACAAGGTGAACGAGATCGTCGAGACCAACAGGTAAAAAGAGAAAAAAAAGCATCTCTGGAGGGGCAGTGAAGTACCACCTGTTGGTCAGAGAGAGAGTGGGGGGGGGCAATAAGTGAGAGACAGAGAGAGAGAGCAGGGGGAGCATGAGCGAGAGAGAGAGGGTGTGAAAGAGAGATGGAGAGAGAGCGATAGAGATGGAGGGAGAGAGAGTGCGAGAGAATGATTGAGAGAGAGTGAGTGAGGGAGGGAGAGAGAGAGAGTGTGTGTGTGGGAGAGAGAGGTGTTGATCTACTGTGTAGAGGAAATAACACAGTTGTGTTAGAGAGCTGTACTGCTGAATTAAAGCCTTGCAGAAATGTAACTGGGATTAAACTGGAGATGGAGAGTGAAGAGAGACAGGAAGCAGGAATGCAGAATTCTTTTGATAAGAGATCTGGGAGGCCAAGTGACATCAGTCTTGTACAAGGTGTCCAAAAAGTCACCATATAGTGAAAATGGGAAATTGTAGCTAAAGGTTACCTTTATTACAAAATATTCTCTACATACTGGCATATTAAAATGTATAAAATCTAACCTATAATATTAGTTAGTGAATGTTTCATATGTATGGAGACTTTGTGGACACCCCGTAATCACACAAACATTCAGGCTGTTTTAGACTTTGGACTTTTAGGATGGATTAAGCTCACGAATCGTCGACCCGACGTAATTCTTGCAACGAATCGCATAAAAAAAACTTGAGAAACTAAGTGAAGTGATAATTTTTTTGTGCGGGTTTAGTAGACCTCAGCTAATTATTAATTACTCATCACTATAAAAGCACAGCGACAGTTCTGAGTTCCCTGAAGGATTGAAAGCGGTGTAGCCCCGTTGTCGGTTTGAACAGATTTGATGCGCCCATCACCGTGCTTCACAGGCAATCTCAACATCTCAATTTTCGTCTGATCTGTCCAGCGTTTGTATTGTCCTTAGGCTTGATTTCACCTCATTTAGCCTTGCAGGATAGCTAATCTTAGGGTCAACGGAAACGGCATATCTGGGTGAAGAGCAGAGTTACGAATATGTGCAGAACAAAATGTCCAACAGTAACCATCACTGATTTATACTTTGGGACGGTTACAGCTGTTAGGATCATGTTATACTGATATACTGATCATGATTATACATCATTTCTCACTCTCTTTCTGTGTCTCTCTCTCTCTCTCTGTCTCTCTCAGGCCTGACAGTAAGAACTGGCAGTATCAGGAAACCATAAAGAAAGGCGACCTCTTGCTGAACCGAGTGCAGAAACTTTCTCGGGTCATCAACATGTAGCATGTTTACACAGCAGGAGACTTTCCTCTTTAGGTATTCGATGGTTGTTCTGATACGATTCAGTTGTCGTGACTTGACTTTTTGTTTTCTGTACAGTATCTAATAAAAATCTTTTCAGAGAAAACGGCTTGCAATTTTGCGATTCAGTTTCACCAGAAGTTTTTGAAATGGCGTACAATGCAACAACAAAAAAAAATACAACAAAACAGTCAAACTTTTTTTTTTTTTTTATAAATAACAGTATAAATTACTTTTTTTTATTTACAGAAAACCTGTTACAAAACAAATAGACTATACAATCTTTTTCTTTAAATATTACGTAAATCTAACCTACTATGTTTGTTCAGGAATTACATAGCAGCCAACACACAAAAGTCCAGCTGTTCAAATGATGGGATTATGTAGATAAAAAAAAAAAAAAAAACAAACAAACCCCTCGATTTTACACACTTGAATATTATTTTCGCCGCTCTGCTTTGACGATGTTTCTGAGCTGTGATTCACATTACACATCTGTGCTTCTTTCAATCAAATCAATTTCTATCATATGAAAACATTTGCCAGTGGAGCTCGAATAGATTTGACAATCTGGATTAAAGGAAAGAAAGAAGGAAAAAAACCACACCTTTAAAAAAAAAAAACTGCATTAGGGAAAAAAAAGGTGTCGGAGAAACTATTAGCACTAAACCCTGCGCTCCAATACTGTATTAAACACGCCCTCGAGTTGACATATTCTCTCAAAAGGGGGGGCGGGGAATCAATAAAATACTTAACATATTAGAAATCTCACATTTATACATACTGCATCTATACGTGACAGTTTTGTCAGTTTCATCTGCTAGCTAGAGGTTATTAGCCAGCCAAACTAAGTGCATGTAAGTCAAATTGGCAAATAATATCAATATATATATATATTTGTGCTCTTCTGTTCTGCCACTCGTTGCCACTCGTGTAATTTACTTTCTATAAACCGTCAAGGGAAAGATAACGAAGGCGTGTCCTAAACCGTATTGAAACAGCGGGACGTTGCGTGTCCCGATCTTTCCTTGGATGACGGACTGGATTTCATTACACAGTGTAAAAAAAAGAAAAGAAAAAAAAAGGAGAAGAGGATCACATAATGGAAAAACAAGCAAGCTTCTAACAAAACCATTTATATAACACTTGTTTAACATGGACCAGAAATTACTGCTAAAACAGGTGAGAAACAAATTCAGGCACTTTTCCGCTCCGTTATTATTATTATTATTATTATTATTATTATTATTATTATTATCATTATTATTTAAAAAAGTTGCAGTGTTTCAAGTTTGGCAACGGTGGTGCGTTAAGCGTTCACAATCATCCTCTATTTATTAAATTGCTTTAAATTTCAGCAACAAGTGAAATGTGATCGGTGAAATCAGGTGTCTGGGGCCATTTTAATGACATTATTATAATTTTTTTTCTTTTTTCTTTTCTCTTCAAATTTCACGTAGCAAAAGAAAGCAGGAAATACCGTTCTAAAAAATAATGATGATACTACAAGATGACTTTCTCCACTATGGTGGCAACGCTCCTTCATAAGGATTTCAGTCTATAAAGAAGAAGCTCAGTTTTTTGTTGGGTTTTTTTTTTAACGAGTTAAGAGGCGTATTGCATTATTGGCTTGGCAGTGAACCACTTCAAATCTTAAAACGGATCCGTTCACTAAATAAATAATAACGATCTCAACTGTACCAAAAAACGTGTAAGAAAATGCCTGTGCAAAAATACATCTCCGTATGTACAATTCTTTTTTTTTTCTCTCCTTTTTTAACAAAATACGTATTTCTGAAATAGGGTTAACTTCAATATTCGTCGATAGAAAAGAAAAAAAAAAGCCAAAGATAGGAAGAAGGAAAGAGAGAGCCAGACAGACAGACAGACAGAAAAAAATCCACACACTCAATTTCCTCAGCTGCGATCGCTGACTGACATCAGTTCAAGAAGGTCCACGACTTCATACTTAATACTCGCAAAGCTTACGACCCCTACGAGATCTATTGCCGGTTCCTTAGCATTTGGATTCGTAGAGAACACTACATTAGGACATTAGGATTCGTCATTACTGGAAGTGGCAAGAGAAAAGAAAGGATAGTGGTTATACCGTACACAAATTGCTTTTGAATTCACACATCGGTATCAGTGTGTGTGTGAGAAAACGTGTGGCTACAGGGATAAGCGTCACCTTAGGAGCTTCTCACAGTACTTCGTCTCATATTCTGTAGTTCTGTATTCTGTACGGACGCCGACCTCCGATTCGCTACACCTGTTCTGGAAGAAACATGAAGGATGACTTAAAGCTGCTTTCACACTTGCCATGGTTTTTCCCCCCCTCCATACACCACCTACGGTGTATTGATGGAAAAAAAAAAGGTCAAGAAAGACGGAAATAACGTTCGATTTGAGACGTTCTCGATCGATTAGAGTGAAATTCGGTTTGTTTTTGGTTTGTTCGCTATTTGGTCTGTTTTCACGTTTGGCAAAGGGGCGAGCAGGGCTGAAGGTGGACTTGTTCGTCAATTTCTTTCATTTACCGATCAGCAAAACAGTAGTGAAAAGCAAGGAGAGCTCGTTATATCCTTTTAAATCGTCGTATGTGCTGAACGGGGCATTTCCGCAGAGCTACAGCTCTGTGCTTTGGCTCTCCGGGCAGCACATGGCACACGTTCGAGTCGCTCGGGTGCTTACGGATCGGTGCAAACGTGTTTGCTGGATTCCCACTCAAAACGGACTAAATATCGAGTCCGCGATTGAGCGAGATTTCTGAAATTGAAACTGAGGGAGGGGGCAGAAAACATGAAAGCACTCGCGGTGACCCTGGACGAACGGTAGCAGGATTACAGCGACGATCACGCTTCATAGAGTCACAGGCTTCCATTCGTTCTTAGTTGCGTTCACACTTTATAAGTGTCGTCTGTGTGACGTATTAAACTGCTCCGGCGGCTATAGAGTCACTAACAGGCATCGTTGTGTTACATCGTGTTATAGTGTAAATGTGGCCCAAAAAAAAAAACCCTTCAAGGTTTTATAATAAATTGCATGACCTCTGTTAGTGTGTCCAGACAAGCACTTGTCCCTTACAGCCTGAAAGTCTCCACGTAGCCGTAGTGATTAAGGGAGATCTGATTATGAGTGTAGTTTGACGGATGGTGAAGGTCTCGGTGTTCCAGGGCGAACGGTTCTCGCTGGTAGCACTAAAGTTATAACGGTTAAAAGCATTTAAAGAAGTCAAGAGGACACGAAGCAATCTGCTTCATTATATTATATTATATTATATATAATTGGTTAAAGGGATACTCCAGGTATTTTCCAACCTGATCTCTGTCCACCACATCGGTCGTGCATCATTACTCTTTATTTCATCAACAAAACACTCCAGAGAACAAATCTCGACGATGCAGGAAGTCACAATGGGCCCACTTAGTTTGTTCATTCGTTCAGATTTCTGAGGGGAAGACGCAGACGTGCTGGTTCTAACGGTGGGTGAGCTTTCTCGCGTCCTCGTTCTCACGGACCCGAAGGTCCCGCGCAAACGTGCACCTTCTTCCGGTCGACTCCAGTGAAGGAACAGCTCGAGCAGAGCCGACCAGAACCTCATGCTGACGCTGCTCCAGACTCCGGCACGAGTGCCGTGCACGTGTGCCTACTACAGCCACGCGGTTCCTCTGACTGAACAGAAGAACCTGTTAAGGTCTACGGTCAGTTGTTGGAACGGTTTCGATGGTTTCACAACCGTTGGAATAAAGGTCTCAGAATGACAGACGGATGTATTAGTGTTAAAAAGGTAACTCGTTACCTCAACACTCACGTGGACCTAACGAAATGTTAACCTTGTTTCTAGAACATGGATATTTTGGAAGCGTGTAGTAAGCACACATGGACGTGGTGGACAGAGATGAAAAGCTGAAGTATTCCTTTTGGGAACTCTGTGCCGAGTTCTGTAAAGTGTAAATAAGCGCTTTTAAAAACCAAACTGGTTGACTGTATAAATAACTAAATCTTTAACTAAAGGTCAAGGAAGATACTGCTGCTTTAAATGTAGCTGCAAAATGCTATTTTTGTTCCATCCTGTTTTACAGAAGTTGCTATAGTTGCTGTATGTAAACAAAACGCTTTCTAAAGAAACATTAAGACTTAATTAAATGCTCATTTAGGCTTTAGGATGTCCATGTGGGATACCGTGATGCATTTTCTCTTTTCTTTCATTTTAAATTACTCTAAAATGGGCTGAACTGCGTCACTTTTACAGAATAAGTATGCTTATTAGTCTAAACGGGATTAACTATTTTTCTTCTTGGAGACTCCTGATTTTCTGTCCTTTTCCTGTGCACAACCTGCAAACCCTCACAGTTCACACAGAATTTCATTTCCAGTATTCCAGTATCTCACACACACACACGCGCACACAAATGAACAGAAATGCTCCTCTGACGGTTTGTCAGTCTGACGCTGTGTAGTAGTGAAGGCGTGGCCCTGTACCAGCCCTTAACTGTACCTCTGCATCACACACTGAATGCCACTGGGGCGACCGTCATCTTGTTCATCCACCACACACACACACACACACACACACACACACACCGCTGTGCCCCTCTCGTGGTGTCTTTTCCACCCGTGTGATGCCGCCTCGTGACCGGGAGAAACAGCACGCCGTCATCACCGAGCAGCCCGGTGCGCTCTCCACCCTGAGGATTGTGGGAAGCTGAGAGTAAGAGATGAAGAAGAAGAAGAGGGAGAAGAAGGACTAGAAGAAGAAGAAGGCCTCGTGCAGTGTGCCGTGACGGGCGCTAAGGAAGCTCCGCTCCACCGCTTCGCACCCTCAGAGCCGGCCCACCTGTGTCAGGGACGGGCCTTTGGCTAAGACAGGAAGACGAGGGGAGTGTTAAAATTCTGAGCGCATTCATACTGCGTTATATCCAAACATCAAGAGATGAACGTATACAAGTACAAAAATAACATCTGATTATGAAATGAGTAAACTTTGGGTCAGACCATAGAATTTTTTTTATATACAGTGCCTTGTATAACTACACTGCTCAAAAAAATAAAGGGAACACTTTTTAATCAGAGTACAGCATCAACTCAGTTCAACTTCTGGGATATTGAGCTGGTCAGTTAAGTGGCAAGGGGAGGTTGTTAATCAGTTTCAGCTGCTTTGGTGTTAATGAAATTAACAACAGGTGCATTAGAGGGGCAACACTGAG
>JAOVVH010000001.1:7020912-7031307 GCA_028566435.1 Scorpiodoras heckelii
CTGTCTAGGGTTGATCCTGCCTTGCGCCCTATGCCGCCGGCTAGGCCCCGGCTCTCCCGTGACCCTGGGGACAGGAAAAAGTGGTTAAGAAGATGAATGAGTATCCCAGAATGCATTTCACACCAAGCTCAGTGTAATGGTAGAGGAGAAAACTTCAAAATACTACTGTTGTTGTGTTATGAAATGAAGTTATACGATTTGTTTAGGTGAGAATGTCATTATTTAAACTTCAAGTATGAGGTTAATTTATCAAGAAAGAGGCTACGAGACAATTTGCTTCGGAGATGTGCGGTCAGCGTCCTTCCATTCTCAGGAGTTTGTACTGGTGAGTCGAACTTACCAAGTCTGTACTACCAAGTACACAAGTCCAAACTTGTGTAACGTTTAAGGATGATGTGGTTGGATTTTGTTCGTTTTTGTATGAAAGACTGCAACAACAGTATAACAGAAAAAAAAATCAGTGCTGTCAAATTAACGCATTAACGAACACGTTACATGTTAAAGAATTAATCGTGATTAAAAAAATTAACGCCACTAAAATTTTAACGCAGATTAACAATTAGTTACATTACGCAAACCAGTGGCCTGAAAAAAATAGACCAGTGATAAATGCCTCATTTGCCTCGAGGTTCAACATGTCGAGATGCTTTTCTGCTCACCACGATTGTACAGAGTGGTTATTTGAGTTACCGCCGCCTTTATGTCAGCTTCATTCAGTCAGTCAGTCAGTCTTCACTCGTTCACCTCTCTCATCAGCGAGGTGTTTCTCATGCAGAACCACCACTCCCTGGATGTTTTTGGTTATTTGCACCATCCTGTGTACACGTTTTATATATAGACTCAAGAGTAGTTTCTGAAATACTCAAACTAACAGAAAGGCCACAGTCATCGAGATCATACGTTTTCCACATTCTGATGTTTGACGTGAACGTTATCTGAAGCTCTCAACGATATTAATCACTGCATTGCTGCCATGTGATTGGCTGATTGGATAATTGCATGAATGTGTAGGTGAACATGGGGGAAAAATGTAACTTAATTTAAGAACATCAGACTTGGAGGAAAAAAAATCTAAATCTGGGTGTGCATGAGCCAACATGGTTTTACACTTTTTATGCAAATCTCTAGTTAAATACAATTCACGTCATGTTTGTAAGGTTCATGTGCACTAGATAGTGGCTTTGTGACATAAGTAACATCTGGATGTAACTGTGGATTACTCCTGAAAGCTCACAATTTATTTTAGATATTTAAATGTTAATTTTTTATTTAGATGTTAAGATATTTAGATGTTTTTTTATTACCCACTGCATTTGTATTTGCCCTAATCCCTTTTTTTAGTCAAATGTAGCTCAAATGAAGTGCAACACCTAATCTAGTATCAGATACACAACCTCCTTCTGCATTAAACTCGACTCGAAACCATCCTAATTGATAGATGATTGTAAGAGATTCCCAAAAGAGTACTCCGAGGCACTTCACGGCCGGTGCAGATCTCTGATTTCAGCCGTGATGTATTTTCTGCCATTCGCAGAACTATAAAAGCCTTTAATTATTAACGAGGAATGAATCTGCTGTGCTAAGGTCCTCAGAAAGGTCTAAATCTTTCTAGTATACAAATGTGAGATCGGCTTGAAAGGGCAGAAAAAACAGTTCACAGAAATTTGCATATTTTCAAATAATATGAACGTACACAAAGTCACACAATGGATTAAAATAACTGATTATCCGTCTTTATGGACACTGACATCATATAATTTTCTGCTAATTATACTGAAAAATGCAAAACCTTGTTGCTATTCATTTTCATAGAAAAAAAAGTGGAATGAAATCCACATCTGTGGAAAGTACTGAAAATGATAATGTGGCCACTTACCGGAGCAAATATGACCATACACATTTAAACAAACAACAGATCTCCAGCTGCACACAACAAGTCGCTCGCTGTAGTCCCATTCATTTAGAGGGAACAGGATGCGGTTTAGAGTCTGACCACTGAAAATCCTGTCTCTCTCCACTCCTCTGTGCTCTCTCCCTGTCTATCCCCCGCTCTCTGTGTGTGTCTGTGTGTGTGTGTGTGTGTGTGTGTGAGAGAGAGAGAGAAACTAGCGGTATCTCACTCCTCCTCACTGAACAGGTGAAACACACACACACACACACACACACACACACACACACACACACACACACACACACACACACACACACAGAGGAAACCCCTACAGGGTAGCAGACACCCAGATGTCCAACATGATCCATGCACCTTCTCTCCCTCTTTCTCTCCCTCTCTCTCTTTCTCTCTCTCTCTTACACACACACACACACACATCTCTGATTACACGCTATACAGTAAGTAATAAGAAACGATCAATATTCTTGAAAACATTTACCAGCTGTACCAGACGTATACCACACAAACAACTCAAAGCACACACATTATGCATCTTCATTAAGCAATTTTACAAAGTGCAATTAAAAAACAATTTTCAGTTTGTTGTACATTTGTTTGTTTCTTTCTTTGTTTGCTTGTATATTTTGTTCATTCATTCGTTTATTCATTTTTTATACTTTCCCCAGAAGCTATAGTTTCCTGATTTATTTGCTAATTATTATTATTATTATTATTATTTTTATTTATTTATTTATTAATTAATTAGAATTATTTCTTTTTCTTCTTCTTCTTCTTCTTCTTCTTCTTATTATTATTATTATTATGATTTCTTTGGTTTCTGGTCTGTTTCTATATGTGAAGCATTATATTATAATTTATTTATTTAAAATAATTAATTAAATAAAAAAATAAATAATATATTATTATTATTTATTCATTGTTGCTTTTTTATTTTATTGAATTATTTCTTTTTGTTATTAATTTTTTTTCTGGTTTCTATTAAATTTCTATGTGAGGAGCATTTTGTTATAATTTATTTATTAAAATAATTAATTAATTAAATAAATAATACATTATTATTATTTATTAATTAATTGTTTCTTTTTATTTTTTTGAATTATTTCTTTTTGTTAGTACATTTTTTTGGTTTCTGTTCCATTTCTATTTGTGAAGCATTTTGCTATAATTTATTTATTTAAAAAATAAATAAATACACTGGATATTTATTATTTATGTTTCCTGAACTTTTTTTTGTTAAAATTTGTTAAGTACTTTGTTAAGTGCTAACAACAGTTTTCATACATTTCTTAATAAATGAAACCACTTGTTATCTAAACTAAACTAGTATGTACATTTGTTCATAAATTAACAAATAACCTGATCTTTTTATTAAACAGTACAAATTTCCTAATTAGTATCTTACACTGAGTTCACATTCAAAAAGCCAGACACACTGCTTCTTCTACATTATGAGCTTATGAATTAATATATATGTTGAGCAGTTAAATAAAATAGCACTTGGCACTGCACAGATTTCAACGAGCTGATTCATTTGTCTTAATGCTGTGATGCTGTCAAATATAAACCCTGTGTGTATCGTATTGTACAACAGTGATACCAGCCCAGCCTCCAAAATCATCCCGGCCATAAAGGATAGCACTTTGTGCAATGGAAAAAAATCTCTACACTTGGAAGTGTGAGATACAGTAAGTTCTGAGGTTTTTTCCTCACATATATATTTTTGTCTTGTTAAAGCTGTTCCAAGAATAATAGCCATGAGCCAAAGACACATCAAACAACAAGTGAACAGTGTGTATAAATCCATAATGTATAGATAACAGTACACTAAGGATAAAGGGAAAAAAAAGATGCCAGTATCGATATATATTAGCCCTGTAATAGAGACCCATGCAAGAATTGCAAATGCAGTTATGCAACAGAGGCTATAAATACACACAGGTTGGGTCGACATCACAACTCGGCACTGGTACATCACATGATGAGTGGGAGGAACGAGGGTGAAGCCGGAGCAGGAGAGTTCCAGACAGGATAAGGAAGAGCATGACACTGAGAAACTATTTACAGGGAATTTTGCAACAAGAGAAATCTATATCTCATTATAAACGTGCCCTACGATGGATTGGCGCCCTGTCTAGGGTTGATCCTGCCTTGTGCCCTATGCTGCCGGCTAGGCACCGGCTCTCCCATGACCCTGGGGACAGGAATAAGCGGTTAAGAAGATGGATGGATGGATGGATGGCATTATAAACATACATAAAATAAAACTATTTGTGTACAACAAAATTATGATTATTACACCTTAAGGTAGTCTTACACAAAATAATGAATCTTTTCTTAATAGTATAGCATAATATAGCATAGTATAGTAAAGTAGTATAGTATAGTATAGTATAGTATAGTATAGTATAGTATAGTATAGTATAGTATAGTATGAATGGATAAAACATGTATTGTCCATTTCTGGAAAATTGCATTTGGTTTTACAATACCTACACTAAAATACAGCCGCAAGCGGCGATTATAGGGTCCAAGCACCAAACATGTCTGAAATGATAGTGTATGCACTCAAGGCACGAATGAGACACCTGCAGGGTTAAGGAGAGTGCATACATTTACAATGATACACAACATACAACATACACAAGTAGTGCAAGCCTTGCAATTACACTGCACTACACTGCAATACACTGTACTACACTGCATTACACTACACTACACTGCATTACCCTGCACTACACTACACTACATTACACTACACTGCATTACATTACACTACACTGCATTAAACTACACTACATTACACTACACTGCATTACCCTGCACTACACTACACTACACTGCATTACCCTGCACTACACTGCATTACACTACACTACACTGCATTACACTACACTCCATTACACTACACTGCATTACCCTGCACTACACTACACTGCATTACCCTGCACCACACTGCATTACACTACACTGCACTGCATTACACTGCAGTACATTGCATTACACTGCAATACACTACATTACACTGCATTACACTACACTGCATTACAGTACATTACACTGTACTACACTGCAATACACTGTACTACACTGCATTACACTACACTACACTGCATTACCCTGCACTACACTGCACTACAGTGCATTACACTGCAGTACATTGCATTACACTGTACTACACTACATTACACTGCAATACACTACATTACACTGCATTACATTACACTGCACTACATTGCATTACACTGTACTACACTACATTACACTGCAATACACTACATTACACTGCATTACACTACACTGCATTACAGTGCATTACACTGCACTACACTGCAATACACTGTACTACACTGCATTACACTACACTACACTACCCTGCACTACACTACACTGCATTACACTACACTGCACTACAGTGCATTACACTGTACTACACTACATTACACTGCAATACATTACACTGCATTACACTACACTGCACTACAGTGCATTACACTGCAGTACATTGCATTACACTGCATTACACTACATTGCATTACAGTGCATTACACTGCACTACACTACATTACACTGCACTACACTGCAATACACTGTACTACACTACATTACACTGTACTACACTGCATTACACTACACTGCATTACCCTGCACTACACTGCATTACACTAAACTACACTGCATTACATTACACTGCAGTACATTGCATTACACTGTACTACATTACATTACACTGCAATACACTGTACTACACTACATTACACTACACTGCATTACCCTGCACTACACTACACTGCATTACCCTGCACTACACTACATTACACTAAACTACACTGCATTACACTACACTGCACTACAGTGCATTACACTGCAGTACACTGTACTACATTACACTGCAATACACTACATTACACTGCACTAATGAAGTGTAGTGCAGTGTAGGGTAGTGCAGTGTAATACAGTGTAGTGCACTATTACAGAGTGTAGTGCAGTGTAGTGTGGTGCAGTGATCTGTACAGTAAAATAGTAAAGTGCAGTGTATGCAGTATAGTGTAATGCAGTGTAGTGCAGTGTAATGTAATGCAGTATAATGCAGTATAGTGTAATGCAGTGTAGTACAGTGTAGAATAGTGTAATGCAGTGTACTACAGTGTAGAATAGTGTAGTGCAGTGTAGTGCATTGCAGTGAACTGTACAGTAGAATAGTATAGTGCAGTGAACTGCAGTATGGTGTAGTGTATTGAAATAGAATGCAGTGAAATAGAATAGTGTAGTGCAGTGTAATGCAGTACAGTGTAATGTAATGCAGTGTCAGTGTAGTGCAGTGTAATGTAATGCAGTGTAATCCAGTATAGTGTAATGCAGTGTAGTACAGTGTAGAATAGTGTAGTGCAGTGTAGTACAGTGTAGAACAGTATAGTGCAGTGTAGTGCAGTACAATGTAGTGTAATGTAATGCAGTGTAAGGTAGTGTAGTGTAATGCAGTGTAGTAAGTGTAGAATAGTATAATGCAGTGTGGTGCAGTGTAATGCAGTGTAGTGCAGTGTAATGTAATGTTGTGTAATGCAGTGTAGTACAGTGTAGAACAGTATAGTGCAGTGTAGTGTGTAGTGCAGTGTAGTGCAGTATAATGTAGTGTAGTGTAATGCAGTGTAGTGCAGTATAATGTAGTGTAGTGTAATGCAGTGTAGTGTGGTGTAATGAAGTGTAGTGTAATGCAGTGTAGTACAGTGTAGAATAGTATACTGCAGTCTAGTGTGGAGCAGTGAACTGTACAGTAGAATAGTGTAATGCAGTGTAATGCAGTACAGTGTAGTGCACTGAAATAGAATGCAGTGAAATAGAATAGTATAGTGCAGTGTAGTGTGTAGTGTAGTGTAATGCAGTACAGTGTAGTGTAATGTAATGCAGTGTAATGTAGTGTAATGCAGTGTAGTACAGTGTAGAGTAGTATAGTGCAGTGTAATGTGGTGCAGTGAAATAGAACAGTATAGTGCAGCATAGTGCATAGTGCAGTGTAAAGCAGAACAGTGTAGTGCACTGAAATAGAATGCAGTGAAATAGAACAGTAGAGTGCAGTGTAGTGTGGTGCAGTGTAATGCAGTACAGTGTATTGTAATGCAGTGTAGTTCAGTGTAGTGCAGTGTGCTGTAGTGTAATACAGCACACTACAGTGTAGTGCCGTGTAGTTCAGTGTAGTATAGTGTAGTGTGCTGTAGTATGCTGTAGTGTAATACAGCATACTGCAGTGTAGTGTTGTGTAGTTCAGTGTAGTATAATGCACTGTAGTATAGTGTAGTGTAGTACAGTGTAACGCAGTTCAACAGATTCAACAGCTCTGTGATATGATCAGTACCAGTACCAGATTTAGCTAGTTTAATCAGATTAAAGCCCTTGACTATGAATAAAATCTAAAACATGTTACTGCCCTGATTTGCTTATATTAAGAAACAAATAGAGAAAACACAATGCATTTACCAGCTGCATCTATTTGTTGGTAAACACACCAGATGATGAATGATGATGAATACCTCAGCTAATTGCGATTATGTAATCCTTGTGGCAGACCTAATCCCAAGTGTTATGAATTGGACTGAGAGGATACCCCATTAAAAAAATAATAAATTGAAGTTTTGATTCGATCTTATTAATGTAGCAAGTTATCTTAAGCACAATATGATTTATTCTTCCTGTTACTATCATCAACTACTGTAATTAGGAAGTCTCACTTGTCACATATCGTTAGCGTGCTAAACTGTGAATTGCACTCCTTGAAGTAAATGGACTTCCCAGTCACAGTTCAGCGGAAATCTCATTTGAGACAAGGGTAATGAATTATAACAGATGGACGAAGTTTCTAGAGTTCAAAAAGTACTTCCCAGTGTAGGCAATTCTGTTTAACAAACATGGTGGGCCAAATATTCATAATGTGATCCTGTATATTATGTAGATTTTGTAGTTGGTTAACATTTATTTAACGCTTTGCTTAACTGATACAATAAAAATCTCAGTTCACATCATTTTGTGGCTAACTCTAGCTTATGGAGCTAGTCTATGCAGCTAACTTCCAGTATAATTACTTCATTACTTCATTAAAGAGTAAATGTCTTTTTTGGATCAAATGTCACTGTATAAGGCCATCAAACTCTGTCGGTACAGAATTGTCTAAAAGGTAGGTTTTAAAATATTCAGTTTGTGTACTTGCTCACAATCCTGGTGTCTTCATTCACAGCATCAAAGATCTGACATTTCTAAAATGTCTTAGAAAGGTTTTTCGGGCAGAAAAAGAGGAAAGTTCAAATAAAGTTCAAGTGGAAATATGAGTTTATCTCTTACAGCCACTGACTGGGTCTGTGATTTCACAGATAAGGATCCGACTTGACTGGACAAGTGCAAGACAAGCAAGAGACAAAGAAACAGCATGGTAAACAACACACAGGTGAGCACAATAAGTAACAGACCAATGACAGGAAAGGGGCGGAGACAGGAGCAAAACCAAAAACAAAGGCACAGGAGAAAACAAACAAAAGCAGACTAAGGGTAAAGAAAAGCACAAGCCGAATTGGAGCCATGTCCTGAAAGAGGGAATTTGTGACAAGCGATTTTACTCCATTTAAGGCCACCGCCACTTTTCATTTATTTATTATTATTTAGCCTTATTTATTTTTTTTTTTTAGTAAATTCTTTCTCACTGCTGCTTATAAAATTCAAACTCACCCTCTGAGGTTTATACGTGTATGACAAAGCTTATTAATAACAATTTCCTTCTTGTTGCTGGTCAGGAAGTAGACCCTCATACATATTACCTGAGCCATCAGGAACATGCCCCGGCTATAACACTGCCCACTAGCCACCTGGGAAGAGCAACGGTACTGATGCAATGTTAGGAAAGCAAACACGACGTCCGACAGTTTGCTATTCATGCTGGAATTTTCAAGACAGGTGTGCGTGTGGTTGTGTGCATGGACGTGAAATAGTAAAATCAAGAAAGAAAAGTGAGAGGAAGCCTGAAACGGAATAACAGGTGGACTGTGTGTGTGTGTGTGTGTGTGGGAGGAAGAGTCTGGGAGAGTGGCGTTACAACTGCCCATATTTGTAGCATCTGTTGGCTGATAATGAGCAGCAGTTATCATTTTCTATTATGTCATGACGGCCAGGTTTGACCGTGGAAGTTAGCGGTGGAGCTGTAAATTCTGCACAGTCCCGAGGGCTTTAGCAGCCAGGCTAATGCAAACATGCCATGAGCAATCACCTGGCACGTCATTCGAGTCTCATTCGCACTGAAAGGTCCTTTAATGCTGACTATTTTCAGGAAGCGTGACATTTTTCTTCAAGACTAATCCACTTTTTTGGGGTTGTTTTTAGTATGAGCAAACCCAGGACTCATAGTCAGAGGGGTCCAAACAGGAACATATTCAAATGCATTCATAGTCAAACGCAGACAGAAGCTGAGAACATGTAAATCAAGGCTTGGGAATATATAATATATAAAATATAAAAGTGTGGTCATGATGTGTGACATTTTTACTCTGTGTATGACAAAACTCTACGTTCATGCCCCAGTTTATCACATGACCATGAAAATGAGGTAAACGGCCCCATCTGGTGGTATAAACACAAAAAGCCATTCTCAAATTCATCCAGAGGTTCATTCAATCATGCAGATACGGGGTCATGAGCTTCAGCTAATGTCCACATGTTAACACAGTGATCTCCTAGGATTTTCAGACACAGTAGTCTCAAAAGAAAAAAAAAACCCAGGGAGTGGTTATTCAGTGGGTTTTGTTATTGAGAGGTCAGAAGAGAATGGACAGAGCTGACCAGCTCAAATGAACACTCTTTACAACTGTGGTGAGCAGAAAAGCATCTCAGAATGGATAAAATCCTGAGACGGATGGGCTACAACAGCAGATTACATCAGGTTTCACTTCTGTCAGTCAAGAACATGAATCTAAAGCTACACTGACGACAGCCTCAGCAAAACAGACCAGTACCGCTTAATTGCACTTCGTATTTGTAGCCTACTGTTTCATACAAGGCAGGGTAGGGAACTGTTTCAAAATCATTTGTTGTGAAACTACTTTTTCCTGGAAGGTATTGTCAGTATTAAATCCAGGGCTTCTTTCATTTATTTTGTTTCTGTATTTTGGTATAAAAGCAATTGAACACCTGGCTTTAGGTATATTCCACGGCAGCGTGAGTAGGAATACCAGGAAATCCCTTAGGAATTTTCCATAATAACCTGAGCATCTATTTCTCACTTATCATTCAGCATGTTATCTTCCATAGAAGATTGGACAGACACACATATACATACACTGATCAGGCATTACCTTATGACCACCTCCTTTTCTCTACACTCATTGTCCATTTTCTCAGTTCCACTCATCATATAAGTGCACTTTGTACTTCTAGTCCATTTGTTTCTCTACATACTTTGTTAGTCCCCTTTACTCTGTTCTCTAATGGTCAGGACCCCCACAGGACCA
>JAOVVH010000001.1:7048168-7058549 GCA_028566435.1 Scorpiodoras heckelii
GTTTCCACCAGAACTAATACTAATAAATTATTGTGGTCTAAAACCAGGTGTTTCAGTTTCATTGTCCAACCCCTGTAGATGTTTATTAATAATATAAATTCCATCACTTAAATTTAAAGGGAAAAAAAACAGAAGAGAGTATGCTGTTTGTGGTTAGTTCAAGTAATGGACAAAAAAAATGTATCTATTTTTTTTTGAGTTCTGCATTATTGAGTAAAGATTTTTTAAAGATTTCCAAATGTTACTTTTCAAAAATGTTTGTACGTCAGTAAGGAAAACAACACAATACATAACAGACAAAAACACACAATGAAGGCTGCTGGGTTTTGCATGCAATAAAAAAAAAAAAAAAGAAGTAAGTGTGACAGTCAAAGTCTCCAGAAGAGCTGTGGCAGATTCTCCAAGACGCTTAAACGCAACAGCTAATTCCCTTATAAAACCGCACACATTGTGAACACCTGGGAACACTGTTTAAGCAAAAGGCACAGCAGATATCGACTTCCTTTAGTTTATTACAGTTTATAGTGTTTTCTTTTATGTAGAAACATCTTCATTTTCTTTACATGTGTCTAAGACTTCTACATCGTACTGTACAGTAATTAGCTGGTTAGTTTTACTGAGCGTCTTCGAGAATCCGCCACAGCTCTTCTGGAGACTTGGACTGTCACACTTACTTCTTTTTTTATGCAGCAAAACCCAGCAGTCTTCATTATGTTTTTGGTCAGTTATGTAGCGCGTTGCTTTCATTACTAACATACAAACATTACTGAGTAACATTTCATTAAAAAAAATTTCACAAACATCAATAACAAAAGTTGTACCTACAACCAATAAGTTGAACCAAGTCTTTTGCACAGTAATGTATATCCAGATGTCGTAGAGTACACACGCTGGGACTTTTTTTTTTTCCATGTTCACGTCACTACAGAAGTACATTCTCATAAACAATAATATACAGAACGCCTTATAAACGCATTCTAACCTTACGAACGTATACACGGGCGCACGTTACAGACGCGGCCTTATAGAAAGTGGTGCTTTCTGTGCAGCATTAATACCTTGATTTACTGTGTGATGCTTATAAACCCCTGATTAAATCCAACAAAGTGATACAGGTATTCAGTTTCGTCGAGTGCACGTTACTGCGAGTGGCTGCTGCGATGATGACGATCGATCGACAAGCACCGAAGGAGAAGATATCTGATCAGAAATGCCGCGAGCCTGTGGCTTTCTACGTATTCGAATGCATACCGCGTATTTTGTATTTCATAACCACTCCTGAGTCACAGGTGCATAGGCTTTAACGACTGGAGATTTCAAAAGCCGCATAAAAGGAAACCATTTCTTACCAGGAGATGATTCGATCCCCTGATACGGGTTTTACTTTCCGTTTCTAAAAGCAATTCATTATTAAAATTCCACGTGAAAATCCGAGGGGACCCAGAAAAAGCGTCAAAGGCCCAGTCGGTAATACACTCATGGCGTTGTTTCTGTAAGCACCAATAGCAACATTTGGCATTGTGTGAAAACTAGGCAGTTGCAGAAAGCAGATATATTAGGAATATGAGATTTTATATGTCAGAAATAATTCGAGTTATGATTCACGAGCACCTCCTGCGTGTAAAAAACAAAACAAACAAACAAAAAAAAAATGCAAACACGTACTTCATGCTAATCTTCACCATCTTATCTAGGTTTACAGAGGTTCTTTCAACCCTTGCAGAATCCTTCAACGTCAACATCAACTGTCGTTTATACGTTTTGGTCGTATAAAAAAAAAAAAATCGTAATAGATTTAACATCATCGTGATCTAAAAATCATCGTGATCCGTCACTTCATGGAGGATGAAGGATCGTCGTTTGCGCTGGCTGTACACACTCGGAAAGCGTATCGGGAACTGGGTGATGGGGGTGGGTGGGGGTGCAGTTTGATGGGAAGGAAGGGATTGGTCCGTTGGTTGGGTGTGTGGATGTTGTGTTGTGTTGTCGTGATTAGTGCAAGCCGTTCGTGATGTGTTTCTGGTGGATGTCCAGCATGTTGCTGTGGTCCTGGTTGTGCTGTTCTGGTCTCAGGTCCTCCTCCCAGAGCTGGGCGTTCTTCCGGATCTCGTCCAGAGAGTACTCTTTCAGAAGGGTGCCGTTCTCGAACACCGTCACGAGCATGTCCTGCGAGACACAACAAAAGTCCGGAGGTTTGTAATGACCTGGATTCAATCTAAAGCTAATTCGTGAGCGAAACGTGTGAATTTTTGCTTTCTCACCTCCTCCGGTTTGCCTGCACCCCGTTCCACCGTCTCTATGAACCCGTCCGAGTTTCTTCTCAATGACAGACGGCCGCGCTTCGATCCCTTAGACGGGTCCGTCACTGGCTGCTTATACACGTCCATCTACAGTGCGCAGCATAAGATGTTAGACTCACGCAGGACATCTTTCATGCAGAAATGGATCGAAGAAAAATATAACTCACCCCCTTGCCGTTACTCTCCACGTAGCTGCATTTAAACGCGCAGTTCAGTGTGTCTCTGTTGATCTTCTGCAGCAGGGCGCTTCCACAGCCGAAGAACACGTTCTCTGCGCTCCAGCCCTCGTCACTGAGCTTCTTCAGGATCTGGGAACACAGCAACACAGGAAACACTGAAACCCTGTTGACTTATTGCATCAGCAAATAGCACAGCCAATCAGGGTCCTGTATGCAAATGCAGCCCAGGCAACACTGCTTTACCATTGGACAAGCACATTTCCAATTTGCATATGCATGAAAATCTGTATGTCTTAACATCCTGACTTGATTTGAGGAGTTTAGTGGGAATGAGGAATTTTGCGTATTAGGTGAATTCGCTCAAAATTGAAGTGGGTGGAGCTAAATGGCCCTTGAGGCTTTTTTTTCTGTTCCAAAGAACCCAAGAAAAAAAAAAACGTTTTGGCTGTGGGGCAAATGATTCCCGATATGATATGATATGATATGAGGCAAAAATGAGTGTAAAGCCCTACACCACCATTAGGCCCATCTTGCCTGAACAGTGAAAAAGTCCTGATCGTTATTATTTTACCTTCTCCACAGAGCAGAGATCGATCCCGTCACCCTGGATGATGCGCAAGTATGATGGAAGCACTTTATAGCCTACTGAGTTCAGAGAACAGCTAAAACACTCCTCTAAAATCTTTATCACCTGCAGAGAGAGACAGAGAGAAAGACAGAGCGAGAGAGAGAGAGAGACAGAGAGAGAGAGAGAATTTTTATTACAGAAATTACACAGCTAAAAGTGTCAACAAGAATGTCAGGAAACGGAAAGAAAATCTGAAATAAGAAACACAAAGCTGTGAAATAAATACAGTATTAATATTGAAAGTCACCAGTTCTTTCCATCCTTCTTTTTTCTTTTCTTTCGTTCCTTCCTTTCATTTCTTCCCTCCTTCCCACATTCTCTTTCCTTCCTTCTTTGCTTCTTTCCTTCCTAGTTGTCTTCCTACCTCCTTCCCCTCCTTTCAATCCTTCTTTCCCTATTTTACACCTTTCTTGTTTCATTCCTTGGCTATTTCTCTCCTTCATTCTTTCCATCCCTGTTTTTCATTCATTCCTTGTTCCCATTGATGCTTCTTTCCTTTCTTGTTGCTTCTTGGATTGCGTCTTTCCATATGTCCTTCCTTGTTTCCTCGATCCTTCCATTATTTCCCTCTTTCTTTGGTTCCTCCCTTCTTTTTTTATGGCATTTGGCAGACACTCTTATCCAGAGTGACTTACAGTTATCTCATTCATACAGCTGAGCAGTTTCAGGTTAAGGGTCCCAACAGTGGCAGACTGGTGGTGCTGGGATTTGAACCCCTGACCTGACGATCAGTAGTCCAACGTCTTAACCACTGAGCTACCACTGCCCCTTCTTCTCTCCTCCTCCTTCTTCCTTTCCAATGTTCTGAGCCCTTAGCTGTAGTTTCTGCATCCCGTAAACACTTTTGTGGCAGAACAGGAGCAAAAGAGGTGGAGCTTGACGTCCTGGACATCTGATTGGTCCAAAAAAATAACTTCACCAAATGACTGAGCAATAATTGTGTTTAATAAACGAGCCTGTTGGGAACCTGATATGTACCTTCATCTTTCACCCTTGCACTATTTATTACTTTCACTTTTGTCTTACTCTGACTTTGCTCGTTACAAATGTTGGCTTTGCTACCAGTGGCACCATCGGATCACCCTGACGTCTGGACATCACCCACCTCCAGCACCGTCTCCGTGGGGTCTCCCGAGTCGGGTCGGATGACGAGGACGGCGTCTTCACTGCGTTCCATCACTCTCTCCTTCAGCTTGTCTCCCCAGATGTGCCTGCAGGCCTTGAAGATGTCGTAGCTGTCGCTGACCACCGCCACGGGGCCTGAGGGGAACTGGTCTAGCAGGTACTCGTACGCCTCCTTCTCTCTGCTCCGGCCCCAGGAGATGATAGTGCTGCAACACACACACACACACACACACGCAGTCTTATAATCTGAGGACAGGTTTTAATTCATCTATCTAAAACAATAAAGCAAAATGTCACTCAGAAAAATAAATTCTGTCTAGAAATCCTTATGTCTGAATATCATAGTAAAATAATATTCTGGTAATATATAATTGTATGTATTCATGATGTAATGAATACATAGTCTCCTCCACAATTATTGGCACCCCTGGTAAAGACGAGTAAAAAATGAGCTTTTTAGTAAATTAGCTTAATCTAATCTAAGAAAATGAGAAAAAGCCAACATTTAACTGAAGTACATTTATTCTGACGGGAAAAAAACATCCCTCATCAAGAAATAATTCTTTGTAACAAAGTCACATGTGCCACAATTACTGGTATCCTTAGAAACAAAATTTAACTGAAGCAATGTTTCATTAAAATTTTGCATTTTTAAGCTGGTCAAAGAATAACTTTCAAGCTGCAATCCATGACTTCCCTGTTCACTGGGGAATATACAGTATATGAGGTGACACAGAGGTCAGATTCTCTTCTTCAACATGAGAAAGATAAGAAAACACACAATACCGTAAGTAAAATTTGGTTCCTCTTCATAAATCAGGGAACAGATTTTTAAAAAAAGTAGCTACCTGCCTAATTTTGCCCCATAACCAGCAAGGAGGCTGGTAAGAAAGGCAAAAAAAAAAAGTAGCTAAAGAAAAGTAGCAACTTGGGGTCACCAAGTCTACAAAACTACCATCAGATGCCACCAAAAGACTTTCCTGTCTGCTAACCACAAACATAAGTGGTTAAGACATGGGACTTTGATTGGAACCATGGCATATAAAACAAAAATTGAGCTTTTGGCAAAAAAGGTGGGTTTGGCATAAAAAGAAGGATGACTTCACTAATATTGTGGGGCTGTTTTTCCTCCAGAGGCCCTGGGAACCTTGTTAAGCTACTTGGCATCACAAACATTTTAGATCAAAATCTGTCTGCCTCTGCCAAGAAACTAAAAATGGGTCATTGTTGGATCTTAAAGCAAGACAACGATCCAAAACATGTCCATATCAACACAGAAATGGTTTACTGAAAACATTAAGAGTGCACAAGAGAGGACCGAGGACCCTGGACCATCTGGAGAGATTCTGTAAAGAGGAACGGTCTCAGATTCCCTGCTCTGTATTCTCCAACCTTATAAGATGCTACAGGAGAAGACTAAGTGCTGCTTCATTAGCAAAGGAAGGCTGTACAAAGTATAAAATTAAAGGCAGGGGTGCCAAAAATTGTGGCACATTTGGTTTTGTTAAAGTTATTATAAATTTATTTCAATTAATGTTTGGCTATTTATTAATTCACCAAAAGGGGAATGTCTTATAAGCCTTTTTACTCATCTTTACCAGGAATGGCAATAATTGTGCAGGAGACAGTACATCATTTATGAAATATATAATAATGTGTTAAATAACAATAACGTCTTTGCATGTGTCTAAGACTTCTGCATCGGACTGTACAGTAATTAGCCGGTACGTTTTACTGAGCGTCTTGGAGAATCTGCCACAGCTCTTCTGGAGACTTTGACTGGCACACTTACTTCTTTTTTTGCATGTAAAACCCAGCAGCCTTCATTATGTTTTCTCTCTCTCTCTCGCTCTCTCTCGCTCTCTCTCTCTCTTTCTCTCTCTCTCTCTATATATATATATATATATATATTCATAAAGTGAAAGTAATTTACTGGAAGATGAGTCAGTGGCAGATGTTTGTATATAAGAGCTTCAGACATGCAGAGGACTGGGAAATGATAATGACAAGGACATCACAGAGAAATTCAGAGAAATAAATGGAACGGCTGTGAAATTCATGCTCATGATTATACTTCGGGTTTGGTTTGGGAAACCAGGTCAAGTCATGTACATGCTGCAGAGAGATAGACAGAAAGAGAGAAAGAGAGAGCAAGAGACAGAGAGAGACAGAGAGAGAGAGACAGGGGAAGAGAGAGAGAGAGAGACATATAGTAAAAGAGAGAGAGAGAGAGAGAGAGAGAGAGAGAGAGAGAGAGAGAGAGAGAGAGAGAGAGACGGGGGAACGAGAAAAAGACAGAGAGATGGAGAAAGACAGCGAGAGACAGTGGAAACGAGAGTGAGAGACAGAGAGAGAGAGAAAGAGAGAGATGTAAATAGAGCAAGAGAGAGAGACAGAGACAGAGAAAGAGAGCAAGAAAGAGAGAGACAGTCTGAGACAGACAGAGAGGAAGAGAGACAGAGAGAGAGAGAGAGAGAGAGAGAGAGATATGGGGGAGTGAGAAAGAGACAGAGAGATGGAGAAAGGGAGCGAGACAGAGACAGGGACTGAGACAGACAGACTGAGAGAGAGAGAGAGAGACGGCGGAGTGAGAAAGAGACAGAGAGACGGAGAAAGAGAGAGACAGAGACTGAGACAGACAAAGAGAAAGAGCGAGACAGAGAGACAGACTGAGACAGACAGAGAGAAAGAGAGCGAGAGAGACAGACAGACAGAGAGAACGTGTGTGTGTATGTGTGTGTGTGTGTGTATATCTCACCTGTGCTCAGCAGCAGGTATGGAGAAACCGGCCATGGGGCAGCTGTAGTAGCGCTGAGCCATGAGGATTCCAGCCACTGTGTCTGTGCTGGAAAAGTTCACCAAGTGAGCGGCTCCGCCCAGCGCTGCCGACTGCACGTGTGCGTGAAAAAGATGAAAAAGTATCATAAGTATAATGAGCCACGTCTACGTGTGTGTTTGAGACACTACACCAATTACAGGACCACTCCAAGGGTTTTAAACCTGTTTTGAACGGCCATGCAGAAGTTAAATATGTCAATTAATAGTAATTGAAACGAATGCACAATAATTATTTGACAGCAGACAATCATAATTTTCAGCCTAGTTCCAGGTTATGACAGTACAAAAATACTTCTGCACGACTACGTATGCAAGCCACCGTATAACCAGGAAAGAGCTGATTCAACAGGAAAACATGAAGCGGTTACTCATGCGCATGGTGCTATGTGCTGACACAGTGCACAGAAACGAAACACAGCTCTGTCGTGTAAGAATCATGGAGTGATTGTGAATCAAACTGCCGAAAATGTGTTTCAGAAGAAGGAGCTCGAGGGCTCGCAGCTCTGGATTACAAATTGTATTGGACGCCGACTGGAGACCTCTGAATCTCACGAAGAGCAACGCAGACGCCCCATCCGAATCCAGTTCAGGCTTTTATTCACTTTTACCACAGAATACAAGCATGACTAACATAAATTTAACCATACGCACATTTATCCTTATTATACATGATATAACTTAAGACTGGGAATGATTCAGCAAAAAGAAAAAGTTTGGGGGAATCATCATCTCAGTCTGACACCATTATTCTCTTCAGCACACCATTAATTCACTCAAACACACGCCTGAAGACACACTGACACCCTAACGCTCCTTAATGACTATCAGGAGAGGGGGAGAGAGAGGGAGAGAGAGAGAGGGAGAGAGAGAGAGAGCACATGCATGAGAGAGCACACAAACACACAAACACCGAATGACAGAGAGGGAGACAGAGAGAGATACAGAGTGAGAAACATGGACAGAGGGAAAGAGAAATAAAGAGAGACAGAAACAAAAAGACAGAGAGAGACATGAGAAAATGAGACAGATTTTACGTGCCGATCTAGCCTTCTTTTGTCTTAACTTCAGATGGAAAGAGAGAGAGAGAGAGAGAGAGAGAGAGAGAGAGAGAGAGAGACAGCATGTGAGAGAAATAGGGAAAGAGATACAGAGAGGAAAAAAAACAGAGGGTGAGAAAGAGGGAGACGGATGGAAAGAGGGAGACAGAGTGAGAAATAAAGACAGACAGAAATTGAAATCGAGAGAGACAGAAAAAGAAAGACAGACGGAGAAAATCAGACAGATTTTACGTGTTCCAGGTTCTCAGTAACATGACAAGCTTGTTTTCTTTCGTCTTAACTTCATGAGAGAGAGAGCAAGACAGACGGAGAGAGCGAGACAGAGAGAGAGAGCCAGACAGAGAGCGAGAGCGAGACAGAGAGCGAGAGTGAGACAGAGAGAGAAGTGAGAACAGGAACTAGCTTGTTTCGCGAGCATTCCGCAACCTTAAAAGTAACTAGAAATGGATAAAAAAAAGCATGACGTTCTCCCGAATGGCGCAACAACAACAAAAAAAACCCCAACCTTCGCCCTGTCATCTGTTGGCCGAGCTCTCAGGGAAGGAAATGTGTGCATACACTCTGTCCCTTATCACTCACAGGAACACTAGCCAATCGTGGCTGTCCGTGAGCTCATGCATACAGAAGTGGGCGGGAGCCCACAGAATAAAATACAGATAATACAGAATAAAATACAGAATAAATAATATGTAACCTGTACAGAACTGACATTTGGGATCATTTTTACAACAAGCAGTGCTGTATAAACGAAAGGATTGTGCAATAGATTTGTCGTCTAAAAGCAAAACAAAGAATCAGCAGTGAAAATGATGACTAGATTATGACACGGCATACCGCATGATCACAGAATCACAATACAAACTGGTCCACTCTATACATGCAAACTAGGTGTTAAGGTGGCAGTGGCATCAGCTAGGTGGCTAACCGGCTTTTCCTCTTTCCTCTTGCTCATATCTAAGGCATTGCCTGCAGACAGTTTCACTGATCTGAGCTACTAATCAGCATCTCTTGCTTTGAAAAGGGCAGATTAGGTCACACCTGGGCAACTCCCTACAGCCTCTGCACTGCGTTTATCACCTGAGCCAGATGTCCGGTGACCTTTCAGATCTGGACACGTTCCCTCGCTGTCTAACACCCTCCGACGATCTCCTTAATACTCAGGCATGTCGTGTACAGGTATGACTGGCAGCTGCAAATAATTAGCCTTGATAATCTACCTGATCCGAGTGATTATTGTACCGAAAAAATACCTTTAATATATTACTAATCCTCCTAAAGCTTTAACGCAGCTTTGTACAGTATCTACACTGAGAGTCAGAGTGCACTCTGGACAGTGAGCATGGGTCATTACTTTTGCTCATGAAGACAGCCAAGTGCGTCACAAAGACTTTACCATTCTCAAGACTCGCTTAATAAAACTCACTATATATTAACTGTTTCTAACTGAAGCCATTCTATTTATGTCCTTCTGCAGTCTGATGATTAATAGATTCTGGCCACAAAGTCACAAGGTTAAGTGAGTATGTTCGTAAATGCACTATTACTGATCGTAAATTAAGAGATCCTACGATGCTGAAACCCAGACTAGATTACAGTATTTGCACACAAGGCCTATAAAACGTATTGATCATCATAAGCTTAATTTAACTGATTTAATGAGCCGTGTTATCAGTGTGTGTTCGCGTGCAGACTCCTACCTCCTGAGAGGAGACGCCTCTGTAGCCGAAATCATGCAGTTTGAACTCCAGCCCCTCTAAACTTCCTGTCGTGGCCTTCAGATGCTTGGCGAGGATCTTTTTGAACTCCCGGGAGATGGTTGCCACGGTGATGGGGTACCACATTTGGACCAGCATGGTCTGAGGGGACAAAGAGCGCACGTGGCATGTGAGTCAGGGGGGAGCGAGAGAGAGAGAGAGAGAGTGGGAGTGTGTACCCAAAGTTAAGGTCCCCTGAGTTTTAGTAATGACCACGACCATGATGGACATGCAGCATGACTAATGCTAATACAGAAAAAGCTGAAAGTCTGAGGACTGGGAAATGGACTGCTTATTACACACAATGACAGACAAACCACCATACTGACTGAACAACAGCTCAACTGACCAACCAAACAACAGACTGACAGAGCGCCAGAATGGCTGACTAACAGACTGACAGAGCGCCAGAATGACTGACCAACAGACTGACAGAGCGCCAGAATGACTGACTAACAGACTGACAGATCGCCAGAATGACTGACTAACAGACTGACTA
>JAOVVH010000001.1:7106030-7119775 GCA_028566435.1 Scorpiodoras heckelii
CTTCTCTTCTCTTCTCTTCTCTTCTCTTCTCTTCTCTTCTCTTCTCTTCTCTTCTCTTCTCTTCTCTTCTCTTCAGATCAGCAAACAGCAGCTTCAGGTAGTAAAGGATCGCTTCCAGGCTTTCCTGAATGGAGAGACGCAGATTGTGGCAGATGAGGCCTTCATCAATGCTGTCCAGAGCTACTACGAGGTGACCATTTTGCAAACACACAAGTATACACCTTGTACAGGGATATCCAACCTGACTCGATGCGCATCACTTTCACACACAGATACTAGAAAGTGCAATATCGGATACTAGAAAGATACTAGAAAAATGCAATAGCGCAGGTCCTCAGTTAAAAACTATCTTATGTCCCTCTATATTTAAATAAATCATCTCCAGAATGAAACAGCAGTGACCCTGTATCAGCTTTTAGCCAGTCAAATCCAAGGTGCCTGAAGGCAATTTTATTCCATATTCCCATCATATACACTGAAGTGCCAGAAAAACTGGTTCTGGAACCTATGCGAAATACGTAGCAACGCCACCTATGCACGTCATCGGTTGCATCCTCCAGTGCGTTCATAAAGCGATAGACATCTGTGGAATCTTCTAGAGCTGCTTCTGCCATGAGAATCATGATTCTGCAATTTTCAACACGGTTTAATTGTTGGAGTATGTGAGACGGGTCGTAGCATTTCGGAGCTAGAAGCAAAGTTTAGGTTTTCACATATGAGCATTTCAAGGGTGTATAGTGACCACAAGAATTCTGGCAAAACCTCGAACGTACGACAGCAGTTTGGCGGTAAAAGGATTCTGGGTGCACGTGACCAGTGTCAGCTGGCAAGAATCGTGTCACGTGATAGACGTGCAACACTGCCTCAAGTAACATCGGAATTCAATGCTGGGTCCTCAACAAACATCAGTGTGAGGACTGTGCAACGTTCCCTCCAAGATCGCGTGGGGGACCTACCATTAACTGGTATACCAGTTTTTCTGGTACTTCAGTGTACACAATTACAGGTTGACTACAATCAGGAATTGGGTCCAACCAATACAGAATAGTATACTGCAATAGTCAAAATCCCTATTCTATTGATTTACACAATCCATCGTCTCACTGAATTAAGCACCTACCATGGCATTCATATGATATGATACCTGCTAAAAAGGGGAAAATAGTGTACAACCGTCTAAAATAAGTCATAAATTATTATTTTTCCACAAAGAGACAGCAGTGAGTCAAAAGCAAGAGCATGTGAACTGAATAAAGGTGATTTTCCAGGTTAATCAGCTTAAACCAAGATGGCAATTTAGGCTGATAGGGACAAATGAAATGGAGTGTTCAGTGTCAGATGAAGACAGTAATTCAATTAACGTTCTCTTTAAGGATTTATATGAGATGTTCCCACTGTTTTACTTCATCTGTATCTGTTAAAACAAATAGAGAGACAGTCCATGCAAAGTTTGGGATGGATTAAAAAAATTTGACTGTAAAGAGGTCCTTTAATCGCTACCTTATATATAACTACAGACATCTGAGCAACACATCTGAGAACACGAGGGACATAAAAAGGTCTGGTGCTGAGAGAGTTCAAGAACAAAGAAAGTGAGGGAGAGCAAAAAAAAGATGAATAAGAGATGAATGTCAAACCCGGAGGTGCAGAATAAAGAAGAGCTATTCATCTCTTTCTGGTTTAACACTGAGGTTAGGTCTCCTGCTATGTGTTTTGGCGAGTAGTGCAACAGGCTGCCAGCAGCTTTTAGCCGATGTGAAGCCGGAGCCCAGGTGGGTGCATCATTAACCTGTAATGCGCATGCTGAGAAATGGCCTTGCTAGGAGCTAGGCATGGAAAAAGAGGTTCAGATTGAAAGGAAACACTGCAATCAGCGGCACAGTGATTGAAGTGAATTTCAAAAGTGGAAAACATACTGCAGTGAATATATGGCTTCTTGTGAAGCAACAATTCCCATAGCTGTTCTGTCTAAGAAATGTTTTGCTCCTTTCAGAATTGGTTGCTTTCTGTGTATTAGGAAAAAATGGCTATAATAAATCTGACATGGGAATTGAGACAGTGCAAAAATAACCAATGTTTCAGACAGCAGAAACACTTTGTTCACAGCTTAGCATTTCTCCCGAACAAACTAGCAAGCTGTGCCCAGCCACCCAAACCTATTTTGCAATACAAAACTGACTCTTACACAAAATCGCTATCTACATTCCCAGATGTTTTTGAAGAGTGACCGAGTTTCCCGCATGGTCCAGAGCGGCGGCTGCTCAGCCAACGACTCACGTGAGGTCTTTAAGAAGCACATCGAGAAGCGCGTGCGCAGTTTACCTGAGATCGACGGCTTGAGCAAGGAGACGGTGCTGAGCTCCTGGATGGCCAAGTTCGACACCATCTACCGTGGCGAGGAGGATCCACGGAAGCACCAGCAGCGCATCACGGCCAGCGCTGCCTCCGAGCTCATCCTCAGCAAGGACCAGCTGTATGAAATGTTCCAGCAGATCCTTGGCATCAAGAAATTTGAGCATCAGCTGCTCTACAATGCCTGCCAGGTAAGACAGATGGAAATTGCTACATTCTGGTTGGGTATGGATTTTGGTTCTTGGTTCTTCCAAAGGCAAGAAGGTCCTGGGTTCGATCCCAGGGGGGAGCGGTCTGGGTCCTTTCTGTGTGCAGTCTGCATGTCCTCCCGTGTCCATGTGGGTTTACTCCGGGTACTACGGTTTCCTCCCACCGTCTCAAGACATGCAAGTTAGGTGAATTGGACATACGAAATTGCCCTGATTGTGTTTCTCCAAGCCCGCTTAACGGGAGGGGTGCGTCAGGAAGGGCATCCGGCATAAAACGTGCCAGATGGAGGTGCGGACTTGATCCGCTGTGGCAACCCCAAGGAATGGGAACAGTCGAAGAAAATTATTTTTTTTAAATGTGAATTTAAAGATCTTTGTACAGTGGCAGGTAAAGTTAATGAAAATGAACTAGGTCCAGATGCTGAGAGGGGTTCATAGTCTAAAACTCATACTAGTAACAAGTACTAATTCAGTGCACAGAAAAATTTCATCACCAAAAATCTGTCTAATTTAAATCTCGCACACAGTTCAAAAACGTTGTGGTTGTGAAAAGAGCAATGAACAAATCTGAATACAATCTGCAAAATCCAAAGAATAGTTCAAGAATGAGGCAATGGTCAAAACACACAACGCAATCATTATATATTCAAGATTTGACAAGACTTCGCAATGATTGTTAGTTCGAGTCCACTTTTATGTGTATAGTGTGTAAAGAGTAAGTACATTTTAAGTATTACAATACTCAGGGAGGTGGACTTCTGCTGGCATGAAGGTGTAAGAGCCAAGGTTGATGTGACAATATCCAGATTCATTTTCTTCATAAAACTCAGGCATAATTGCACTCAGAATGCATTTACACCCAGAACCCCCTCTAAAATCAAATCTCACACGGTCCTTGTGAACACACTGAAGCATCAGAAAAACTGATTGCATCCTCCAGTGCGCATATAAAGCGACAGAAATCTATGGAAGCTTTTAGAGCTGCTTCCGCAGTCACAATGGCAAGTTATCACGATTTTGCGATTTTCAACGTAGTTCAATAATTGGAGCTCATGAGATGGGTGATAGCATTTCGTAGGTAGGAGCAATGTTTGGATTTTCACATATGAGCATTTCAAGGGTGAACTGTGACTACAAGAATTCCGGCAAACCTCGAACTTACGACAGGAGTGTGGCCGTAAAAAGACTCTGTGTGAACGTGACTAGTGTTGCCTGGCAAGAATCGTTTCACGCGATAGGTGTGTAACACTGAATCAAGAAACATCGGAATTCAATGCTGGGGCCTCAACAAACATCAGCGTGAGGACTGTGCAACGTTCCCTCCAAGATCTCGTGGGGGACCTACCAAATATTAACTGCTATACTATACTGGTATACTTATAGCTAAGTTGAGTTGCACATCCTGCATGATACAGTAATCAGAAGGGCTGTAGTCATAATTGCTAAACTTGCCATTGCCAATACCAGGACTAGCTGGAATTGAGACAAAACTGAATTTTAAGGGGATTGAGTCCAAAGTCAAGATCAAGTCCAAATGAATGGCAGATGGAGTCAAGATGGAGACTGAATACCATCAAATCCTTTATGTTATTGTTGCCTTCGTTTGTGCATTACACCAATGGTCAGGCTTTGTTATCTAGAAGAAGGACCTTTGTGCAGATGAAAAGAAAAAAACAGCACAAACATTATTTTTTACAAATTCTTTTTTTTTTTTTTTTACAAAACCAAGAATATTTTTAGCGAGACTAATGCACAAGACTGTCCATGTCACTACACTGCCTATAAGTCCAAGACAAGGTAGGAGATTCATGAAATGACCAGGTGTAAACAGTGTCTCAGATTCACAGCAATTAGAATTACATTGTATTGCATTTAGGTTTCACGAGTGATCATTTAGGTCGACACGGTGGCTCGGTGGGTAGCAAGAAGGTCCTGGGTTCAGTCCCTGGGTGGAGTGGTTTGGGTCCTTTCTGTGTGGAGTCTGCATGTTTTCCGTGGGTCTGTGTCTACGGGCACTCCAGTTTCCTCCCACAGTCCAAAGACATGCATATTAGGTTAACTGGTGTCTCTAAAGTGTGAGTGTGTGCCTTACGATGGATTGGCGCCCTGCCTAGGGTTGATTCTGCCTTGTGCCCTATGCCTCCAGCTAGGCACCGGCTGGCCCGTGACCCCGAACAGGAATAAGCGGTTAAGATAATGGATGGATGGATTAATCATTTGCCTAATGTCTTCATCCAAAGAAATTTTCAACTGAGCAGTTGAGTTTTAATGCCCAAGGACCCAACAGTCTTAGCTTGAGGGTGCAGGAATCTGAATTGTGATCAAAAGCCAAAAGCCTCAAATCTCTAGCAACCCCTGCTTAGAGTTTATGTAGATAATCCCTCTCAAGCTGTATACATAATCTCACTTTAGGCATAAGTAAACTATCCTTAGCTGAGATTTTACTTAGTGCTTAATACATTTGTCAGTATGTTCGATTTCTTCAGTCTTGTCCCAGGTTCATGAGTTCCTGTGAATTACTGTGGAATGACCAGTAAGACCACATCACAGCATGGCAGTTAAAGCTGAAATGCATCTGTACGTTTGGTTCATAGCCAGATTTACTGAGAGTGAAAGTCTAGTCAAACTGATAATGAAGCCCAGTATCTATGAGCTTCCTTCTTGCGTTACTGTATTTTTTTTTTCATGCCTTTGAAGTCTTTCTGCAACATTTGTACACAATAAGCTACAGCAGCTCTTAGGCAAAGCTTTGAGTCATGGCGAGAGTTACCATTTTGAAAGTGTCAATAATCAAGACACCCACAGCTTCCATGGATCGTTTCAGATTTTTCAGATTAGGGGAGGATACGGGCAGTTGGCCTGAAATAACAATCAAAATGTCTTTCTAGAGCAGTATGTGCAATAAATTCAACTGCCGTATATCAGGAATGCAGGCACCTGCATACCGGTTCGGATGAGTGAAAGTTGGCAGCGAGACGAATGCAGCAGATGATAGGAGTGGGTAGTGAGCGTAGAACATAATAATACAAGGCTAAATTACAGGAGAGAGTTAGAGAATTATAGCAGTGAGATTTTCGTACACCAGGGTTTTTTTTTTTAGGAGCATATCATCAAATGATACAATAAAGAGTGAAGCAAACTCTCGGTGGTCTGGTCTCTCTGTGGCTGTGTGAGTGCCATGGTATGCTTTTTTATTATCATCTAATTGCTTCCTTGTAGAATATTTGCATAAGTGTAGTTGATGGAAAAGCAGAATGGTTGCATTTCATATCGGAAATGGAAGATATAGCCAGAGAGAGTCAAAGAAGTAAAGAAGAAGTAAGAAAAAATGATGGGTGAATATATTATCAGAACTAGATGTGGTGCGAAAGTAAGAAAGTAAGAATGTAAGAAATGTGTCAGATGTAGAGTCCCCATGGATGACGTGGATGTCATGAAATTTGGTGTGTGTCTAAAGAAGTAGGTAATAATGCGGACTGTGAAATTTTGTGAGCTTTGATCCTATACACGACAAGATATCGGCTAGTGAAATACTAGATTTTTGCTTTGAACTTTATTCACTACTGCACAGCTCCTTAGCTAAGTCTTAGTATATGACATCTTTGACCAAAAATTTTTGAAGAAATGGAAGAAAAAGAAAAAACCTAGCTGTGGCAATCATAATAATGATTTGAAAAACCAAACACATGTTCATTGTTGAAACGGTATTTAAAAATGGCGACTCTGATGGCTACTCAACGGCTATTACGCATTAAGCTCAATATTTCTCGTTACGGTG
Source organism: Scorpiodoras heckelii (assembly GCA_028566435.1). Lineage (NCBI taxonomy): Eukaryota > Metazoa > Chordata > Actinopteri > Siluriformes > Doradidae > Scorpiodoras > Scorpiodoras heckelii. The sequence goes on from JAOVVH010000001.1 coordinate 7,112,370, forward strand.
CTGTGCCGTCTCCGAACACAATTACAAAATTACATTTTAATGGGTTGTATAGAAGAGTGGGTGGGGTTAAGGACACTGGCCCTGAATGGTTTAGGTCATATCTCAAACATAGAACTTTTTCTGTGAACATAGGTTGCTACTTTTTCTTTTCCACCAACATGACCTGTGGGGTTCCTCAGGGGTCCATATTAGGGCCCATTCTCTTTTCAATATATATGCTTCTACTGGGCCAAATGATTAGGAAGCACAATATTCCCTTCCATTGTTATGTAGCTGAGATTCAGTTACACCTTCCTATTAAACCTAATGATGACAGCTCCTTGGGTTCTCTTAGAAAAGTCTTGAGGATATTGAAAGCTAGATGTCAGCGAGTTTTCAGTAAGTAAAGAATCTTGTTTGGTGCCCTTCATATTATCAATAGTTTCACTAATGATCTTAACAACTAATTGTTGGGGTGATTTTTGATTGAGACCACAGGTTTGATAAACAAGTAAACGCTGTGGTTAAGAATAGCTTTTTTTTTCAACTCAAAAATATTCCTAAGCCTAAATCTGTTCTTTGTTTTTCTGACCTCTAGAAAGTTATACATGCCTTCATTTCCTTTAGATTGGACTACTTCAATTTATTGTATACTGGGATCAATCAGGCTCTTTTGCAGCGACTGCAGTTAGTCCAGAATGCTGCTACGAGGATACTGACTCATACCAAAAAGAGAGAACATATTACAACAGTTCTCACCTCTTTGCACTGGCTATCTGTTAGGTATTGGATTCAGTTTGATGTGCTCCTGTTTGTTTTTAAGGCACTTAATGGATTAGCACCTTCATATATTGCCAGTTTGCTCTCATCCTCTACTTCTCATCGATCCTTAAGATCATTCTCGCAAAACTTCCTAGAGCTCTTCTAAAAAACTCAAAGGTGATTGTGTGTTTGCTGTCGATGCCCCTAGACTGTAGAACAGTTTAGCGCTCAATAACCGTCAAGCCCCCTCACTCTTGGTTTTTAAAAAGGGCCTAAAAAACCAATTTTCCAAACTAGTTATTTAAATATTAGACTGTGGTTATTGGGCTTTGGGACTGCATGTCTTATTGTGGTTTAATATTATTATAATATTATCTGATGTGTTTTTTTTACTTAACATGTTTGGGGCAGCATGGTGGCTCTGTGGGTAGCACTGTCGCCCCACAGCAAGTATTTCCTGCGTTCGATCCCAGGTGGGAGCCGCCTGGGGCCCCCCCTATGTGAAGCCTGAATGTCCTCCGCGTGTCCATGTGGGTTTACTCCGGGCACTCCAGTTTCCTCCCACAGCCCAAAGACATGTACGTTAGGTGGATTGGACATACAAAATTGTTTGAAGTTGAACTTGTGTACTGAAGAAAAACTTGTGTATCAGTGTAACCTTGTTCCTGTCATGAACAGCTACTGAATTCAGGTGTTTTATGGAGTCACATTGCCTCAGGTGAATAAAATCAAGCATCAGTCTGCCTTTACAAACATTTGTGAAATAATGGATCATTCTAAGGAGCTCAGTGAATTTGAGTGTGGTGCTGTAATAGGATGCCTCCATTGCAACAAGTCAGTTCGTGAAATTTCTTCCGTCCTAGATATTCCACAATCAACTGTAAGTGGTGTTATTGAAAAGTGGAAGTGTTTAGGAACCACAGCAACTCAGCCACGAAGTGTAAGACCAGGTGAAGTTACAGAGGGGTCGCTGAGTGCTGAGGAGCCTAGTGCATAACAGTCACAAATGCTCTGCTGTCTCGATAACTGCCTCCGACTGACACTGGAGACTCCTTCCACTAACCTTGAATGACTGTCTCCTTACAGAAACTTCACTACATCAGTGATTATGACCTCCCTGTGTATGTTGTTACCCTAGAAACGCTAACATTTTAGAGCGAGCTCATAAATGTACCTGTATAAACCAGTGATTTGTCTTTTGAAGCAAATTTGCTCTTGTTTTGCCACACTATGTTTGCAGTACAGCTGTGTAACAGTGGGCCAGTAACTCTTCCAATTTAAGTGTCAGTCATAATAACACCCACCCACCCCTCAGAAATTAGCCATTAAGCGATACATCATGTTGTCCAGACATTAAATCAGTAATGACTATGTGACATATTTCTGCCTTCCTATTGGCTGGGAGCAGAACGGCGGCCGCACGTGACGTACGTCTGACGGTGTCTTAATTAGACGTGAATAAAACCCCAGTCCTCTATTAGGATGGTAATGTCCCGGTCACCATGGCAACAGAAGAGCGGTTGGCTGAGCGTCAGATCGACACAAGCAAAACCAGGCGCATTGAATGCACACACAAACACACACACACACACTTATAGTATGTATAGGCACACACATACATATATACACAAACGCAGTATGCATTGGTGTGCATACACACACACACACACACACACACACCCACAAACACACACACACACACTTATAGTATGCATAGACTCACACATACATATACACATATACACAAACACACAGTACGTGCAGGTGTGTACTCACACACACACACACACACACACACACACACGCACACAGAATTATAGTATGTGTAGACAAACACATACTTATACACACAAATACACAGTATACATAGGCACACACACATACACACACAGTATATGTAGGCTTGCACACACATACACACATGCACCCATACACACAAACACACACTTGTAGTATGTATAGACACATATATACATAAACACACACATATACACACACACACAGTATGTGTAGGCATGGACACACACACAAACACAGACACACACACACACACACACACACACACACAGACACACAGTATGTGTAGGCTTGGACACACACACACACACACACACTCATATTATATATAGGCAAACACATACATATGCCGGTATGCATAAGCATGCACACACACACATACAAGCATACATGTAAGCATAAGCACACACACACACACACACACACACACACACACACACACACACACACACTTAACTTATATACTTATATGCACACACATATATATACACATAGAGTACACAGTATGTGTAGGCACATAGAGTACACACACACAAACACACACACATACACACACACACACACACACACAGCTTCTGTGTCTGTGTCTTCGTCTGTTTCTTTTCCCACAGCTGTTTTGCATCCTTCACTCATATTCTCTGCACTTCTCGATGAGTGTGTGTTACGCATGTGTTTGTTTGTGTCCCAGAGCGCTCGCATGCTAAACAGCTTTCAGCGGGCGTTCGCCGTTTCCCAGATGGAGGGCGTCTAATCTGATATATCGACTGTTTCCCGAGGGTGTGTTGGGATGTTAGCTGCGCGCCAGCTCCTGACTGACAGGTAATTAAAACCGAGGGAGAAAGCGCTAGAAAACACTTCAGCCCGGTGATGCTGACAAACAGCGGGCGTGTGATTCATTTCCTGCCCTGTGGCTCTGACAAAAACACCCTCAAATAGAACAAGTGGTCTCGGTGACTCTGCTGTTTATGAGATCATCACTCACATGAAATAGCTGTCTACGGCATTTATTTATTCATCACCTTAAACGGGAGCGATGCACATTATAGCACATGTAGTGCTTTGGGGAAAATGTCTACTGTTAAAAGCGCCGTGCAAAGAAAATCTTGCTTCATGAACATCTCTAACTTGGGTACGTTCCAGGTTTCAGCTCTTCCAGAACGAAGCTTGGGCTCCTGCTTATTTCTTCGTTTTTGTTTCAGGACGAATTACATTGCTCTAGATCACCCTTCATGTGCATATTATAAGATTTATGCTTGGCTCAAAGCTAACGTATTATTTTATTTAACTAGGTTCTTGGGGTTCAGTTATATTTTGGGGCGGCTGGTGTAAGTGTGCTCACTTAAGCAAGAAAAGAAAAAAGTCCAAGTCAAAAAATGTCTAAGTTGATGCGATGGAGTGAATTTTATCAACTAATAAGTGACGTCAGAAATATGCAGAAAAATGCACAGAATGGCTATATGTAACACCTGCTATAAAACAACATAACCATTTACACTGAAGTACAGAAAAACTGGTACTGGAGCCTATGCAAAATACATAGCGATGCCACCTGTGCACGTCATTTGTTGCATCCGCCAGTAGAGCTGTTTCCGCTGTGAGAATGGCAAGTTATCGCGATTTTGCGATTTTCAACGCTAGCATTTCGGAGGAAGAAGAAAAGTTTGGATTTCCACGTATGAGCATGTCAAGGGTGTAACCGTGACTACAAGAATTCCGGCAAAACCTCGAACATACGACAGCAGTGTGGCCGTAAAAAGAGTCTGGGTGAACGTTACCAGCGTCGTCTGGCAGGAATCGTTACACGTGATAGGTGTGTAACACTGCCTCAAGTAACATCGGGATTCAATACTGGTTTAAGGCATGTACACAGCCCTCATGAACTCTAAGGATGCTCTATAATACAGGCCAACCTGGAAAGGGTCATAACAAAAATCTAGGTGTTATGTCTAGGCTTTATAACGCAAGTGAACCTGGAAAATGTCGTAACACATTTGTATTCAAGATCAAAAGCCTTTTATCTTGCGCAAAGAGATAGAGAGAGAGAAAGAGAGAGCTTGTTAGATGGCTCTGGTCAGGAGACAGCTGAGCAGACACAGCTTAGCATCATGAGCCTGAGTACAGTAGGGAGGGATGTGGGTCTGTGTGTAGGAGGTCTGTCCGGAAAGTAACGAGAATGATTGTATTTGTAAAAAATTACAATTCACACAACAACGTTTCTGTCATTGTTGCTTGAAATCGTCAAATGTGGGGGTGTCTCGGACACACCTCGACGTGGCAGCCTTGAGAATCAAAAAAGACGACGAACAGTGACTTGATTTTTGGTTTGCTCATGCGAGCTTTCTTTGGGCAAGGTCACGTTGTTCTGTTCCATTCAGCATTTTGTATCTTTTTGTCTCAGGATCGTACTCGAACACACATTATTCATCTCCTGTGATCACTCTGTTCAGGATATTGGACTCTCTTGTTAAACGATCCAACATCTGCACCAAACTCTCTTGCATTGTTCAAGTGACGAGGCACTTCAGCAGGGTCTCAAAAAAACCCCAAACGCCTGGGTACTACGAAGGCTAGAATGTAACTGAGACGGGTCTTACGGTTTATCCGAGATCCCACTCTAACTGACCTTGAACCACCGTCCCCATGCGTAAGCCCTACGCAGCGCAGGAATCTCATTCTCATTACTTTCCAGGAGCAGGACGGTTTATCGGTTACCCCCTGCTGTGAGGCACCTCAAAGATATACTGGTGTAACAAACAAGGCGACCAAAACACAGCTCCTTGGCTCTCCTTGACTACAGGTGCATTGCTTTGATTAATGGCTTCTCACCAGTAATGATGGCTGTGTTACAGAAGCAAATTAGATTTTGTGCATTCGCGCAGGATATCCGGCCTGGCACGGGTGTGTTTGAGTCTGAGCCGAGGATGTTTTCTGGTGAGCTGAGATTCATCATGCTGACACTGCTGGTACACACCCTGTCTCAATTAGCTAAGAAAAAAAAAAATTCATACTATGCCACATACACAAGCTTTCACTGAAAGCATTCTGAAATCACACATGCTCGGACATTCTGCCTGGACAAGTGATTCTGTTCAATTCAACTTTCGCACTTTTAATAATATACAATGTCACAAAGCAGCTTTATAGAAATCCATTTGCATATTTAGAGGCAACAGTTGGGAGGAAAAGAATTCCCTGAGACGACACGAGAGGAACGAAACTTTCGAATGATTATGAGGTTTTTACTTTCATTCCAGCACAAATGCTCAAGTGAGTTGTTCGTCTTTGGTAATTGCCTTGTCAGTGTGACAGTAGTTTAAGTCAGGCTACTAGCTTGTTTATATTTCGGGAAACAGAACCAACTGTTAGAAAATGTCTCAATTTGGTACAAACAAAAACTCGACGTACCACACGATACGACGGCTGGATAAAGGGAGAGAAAGAGCAAGAATGAAGTGAAGAGTAATATGAGTTGCAACGCCCCCTATGGGCAGAATTTCACAAAATTTGGTGGGCGTTTAAAGAATGTAGGAGTCACGTGGGGTGCAAAATGCTGTGACGTTTAAGCCTTCAAATCACATTATATTGGCTACGTCACGTGGCCAATCATTCATATGGCAAACTTGCCATGTAAAAAGTTCATCATTTTAGGCAAAACAGTTTTCTATTTGAGCTATTGCTCAAAAAGTGCTTTGATCCTACCCCAGTTCAAGGGGCCCTAGCATGAACGGCAACTCACGCCTACGGACACAAGAATTATATTCCGTCTCAGACACGTGGAGCTACAACCACACCAAGTGTCATGTGGATTGGTGAAGTCTAAGTGTATGATATCATTGACCAAAAACCGGCGAAGAAAAGAAGAAAAAGAAAAGGTGAAATGTTTTTCCATAATACAGTAGTTCCTCTCTTACATGGGGGGATACATTTCAAGTCCCCTTTGGATGGCTGAAACAGTGTGTGGTGAGTGTAAAGAATTGTTTAGTGTAAGTAATAAGGTTTTTAAAATCTATTAACAAAAATGTTCAGTCAAGGACGAAAATAAGAACAAGTCCACGATTAATGGGTCTGCCTATAATAGTACTGCAAACAGATCCACAAATGTACACAAAAAAACAGAATAAGACAAAAACTGAACTAAAGCAAAAATGACGTTAGGTCCCCACCACCACCTTCCTGCCCAGAGGCAAAACAGCAGCTTACTCACCAACGCAGTACGCGATTATACTTGTGCTGCACTTAATTCAGCCAAACCAAATATTAGCTTGGCTCACTGGTACCTAAAACTAAATAATAATAATAATAATAATAATAATAATAATAATAATAATAATGACCACAGGCAATGTTTAAAAATAACTGTATCCAAGACTGTACATAATCCGCTCTTCACATACTCACAGGAGCTCTGCAAATGGTAGTGCCACCGCTTCAGTCACCGCTGGGGAATCAATCTTAAACCAATATATCACACTCAAAGGCAATGCAATGTAATAAAATCATTACCTGAAAGTAGCAGCCAACCAGACATGAACAGACACCGACAACCACAAAGATGTTCCTTTGACATTAGACTCTAAAAAGAATGAAAAACAAGTAAAATCGCTACATGCAAAACACCAACATTTATCCCAAACTTGCACCTAGGTCTAAGCGGAACAAAGACATAGAAGGGGTGGGGGCTCAAGGGCAGATACTCTGTGGTATCCACCAAGACCTTTTTATATGATCATTAGTGCTGTCACGTGATTAATTTTTTAAATTGCGTTAATCGTGGTTTTAACACACTGATTAGTGTTGTACGTGCAGGTCGGCATCGTAGAACCATTGAAAATGTTGATGCCGTTTATCACTGGTCTATTTTAAGAGAA
>JAOVVH010000001.1:7374974-7387415 GCA_028566435.1 Scorpiodoras heckelii
AATTTAGCCATGAAACCTCCCACACTAAAATGACAGGTGTTTCAGTTTCATTGTCTAACCCCTGTATATATATATATTCTTAATATTTTTACAATAGTCATGCCGCGGTGGTAGTTATGGTTATTTGATGCCCATCATAGTAAAATAACGCTGCCATTAGCCTAGCACTGACAATCCTAGAATGCTGTTAGACATTAGCATCCTCGTATCCTCAGTGATCAGGAGATCAAAGTGTACTTAAAGTGAATTACCATCTGACAGCATTACGGATTAATAAGCTCTTCCTAAGGATTAGACGTGCTTTGCGGCATACAAAAGGCAAATAAAAGTGCTGGCCATGAACTAGGACAAACACTAAACTAGACCAAACTAACAGTCTCTGTGCATGAGACGATAATTATACACATGTACACGCGTGATAGTGAAATGTTGTACCGCATAATATGATGTTTCACACAACTGACAAGTGCATCATGGCATCACTCAGAAGACGTTTGGCAAAGAATTAATAGGTGGCTTGTGGTTGGAACGTTTGCTGCGTTTTGCCAGCCCAGTGGAGAGAAAGATGAGTCAGCGGCCAAGCCGAGGTAGTGTGAACAGTAATGTAAGCTTTACTCAACAATACACTGGAACTCCCCTCTGAGTGGTGGGGTTTTTTGGGGGGGGGTAATGGTTGAGTCTTCTCAGCAGGGCAGGGTGGGCGGTGGAGAGGGGTGGATTGGGGACTCGAACGTTTTGTATTCGCCGTGAAAAAAACCCCCACAACAATCATGGTAATCTTAAGCATATTACGCAAACGTGCTATTGTTTATTTATTCATTGAACCCATAAACTATTAAAGATATTATCGAGTTATATTAAGAATCGAGTTCCTTTAAAAAAATCACATTAGCGTCATTGGCATCATTTTAAACCCACGAGTCAGGTTCATAATTATAATAAGGACTGTATATAAGGACTATATATCAGTCGTAGTTAATAGCGATGTCCACAGTCACTGTTATGCCACTGAAAACAATTATGCTGATAATAATATAGACCGCCCGGCTATACATCGTGAACACCTAGGGCTTCTCAGAGCTTACTTTAAGAACCCAGGTGCAGAGAAATCTGTCTGAAGACCTTAGTAATCATATACTTGATCTTGGCACCAACCTTTGCAACCGTCTCATCAGAAACGTCCCTAATTTACAGTGTAGTGTTTCGTAGCTCCGTAACATCTTGATTAAACTGTCTTACAGAGTGCAAGGCGTCCACCAGGGAGAAAGAGGAGGACGGGATCTTAACCCTGAATCGAAGAAGAGGAGCCATCAAGCAGGCCAAGGTTCACTTCATCAAAAACCATGAGTTCCTCGCCACCTTCTTTAAACAGCCTACGTTCTGCTCTGTCTGCCGAGAGTTTGTCTGGTGAGTGGATGGATGGATGGATGGATGGATGGATGGATGGATGGATGGATGGATGGATGGATGGATGGATGGGTGGATGGATGGATTTTGGATATGCAAAATTAGCCTATAATGCTACAGTTACAAGGAAATGTTGCATTATTAAACATCAATAGAAGAAATAAAAAGTATTGTTTACAATCTACTGCAATTAGTATAGTGTGATAAATCGAAACTATAATGAACTTCCTGCTACTGTTCGCTACTGTGCATATATATGTATATATACAGTTTTGTGTGTGTGTGTGTGTCTCAAAAGAATACTTCAGTAGTTTTTTCCTGTTGTAGTATCACATGATCTGTCCAGATAAAGCATTAATGTAGTTCATACACACTTTCTCTGTTTACTTACAGGGGGCTTAACAAACAGGGCTACAAATGCAGACGTGAGTGATGTTATATATTGACACTTTTGTACAAATTTCCATGTCATAAACTTGCTGGACCACATATTAATCCTAGTTATAGACAGTAATATGTTATTCTTAGCAGTTAAATACGTAAGCATGTAAAAAAAAGCTTAATTAGTACAGTTTCTTACCTAATGTAACCTCTTGTCCCCTGCCCTTTTCCAGAGTGCAATGCAGCTATTCATAAGAAATGCATCGATAAGATCATTGGGAGATGCACGGGAACGGCGGCCAACAGCCGAGACACTGTGGTAAGGACCAGCCTGCTGTTTATCTGTTAACGAAACACATAAGTGAGCAGTAGGGTATCTCCTATCAGCTGCACAGCGCATGCCGGTGACCATGGGACTGTTTGTAAATACTTCAGTCTTCAAAAGTGTCAATGAGGTGGTCTTGTGATTGCGCCGGCCGAAAGAATTATCTCCTAGAAGGTAGTTATACAAGAGATTGATTTAAGATCTAAGTAGAGTTTGATTAAAAAAAAGTGCAAATGAAAAAAAACTTGAAAGAAATTTGCCATCGAGGACCAGAAGCGCTAACATAATAGAAGTGAATTGAGTTACATGGCGAGTGATGCCAATGAGAGAGTTGAAAGTAAAGAACAAAATATGATAGCGTGTTCTTTTCTTTTATTGTCCATGAAACCATAAATGCCACCATCTTGAAGACTTTCCATGTTGGAAACTTTACAGCTTTACGTCTGTCTTTTACAGCTTTAGACTCTGACACTCTAGAGTCCTTCCATACATGTTCACTAAACATCTCCTTACAGATAACGTCACCATATCAAAACCATATCATGCACCTTTTCAAAGCAAGAAGCTTTAAGACAGGTCTGGGTGCGAAAGGGTCGAGTTCCAGTAGGACTGGCAGCTTGCAGACTAACAAGGATCAGAGTCTTCTGTTGATCGATCAATAGAGGCATGTGCGCTCTTAAAGCCCAGGCAGATCAGTCTCAGTCAGGCAGCTCGAGAGCCGCTGGACTAGCCTACGTTTACAATGCAGAGCTCGCGTGTTACAGACAAACGCCACTACCTGATATCAGAGCTTCTCGAGGCTCTAGGAGTCTGGTACAGGTAGATAGAGGAAAGGCAGTAAGCTCTAATCTAAGGTCCTGTCCATTAGAGGGGCGCCATGCAGCGGGGTCGAGGCTGCGTTCGAAGTCGCGCACCCCCGAGTCTAGGGTGGCAGGTAAATTATGGCTCCTTTGTGTGTCTTCAGTTCCAGAAAGAGCGTTTCAAGATCGACATGCCGCATCGCTTCAAGACGCACAACTACATGAGCCCTACCTTCTGCGATCACTGCGGAAGTCTGCTTTGGGGAATGGTCAAGCAGGGCCTCAAATGTGAAGGTGAGACAGGATTTAATGCCTCTAATGTGTCTTCCCACGTAGCTCATTTAGCTTTGCGTATTCAGTTTCTTTCACCTCTCCTAATTCATCCATATATATATATATACTATGTTTTAATATAGACAAATAACACAGTAGGAATCTCATAATTTAAAAAAAAATCACATCAAACTTGGGTTAAAGTAATCAAGCAGGTCTAATGGGCAGTCTGTTAGTCCATTAAATAATACATTACTCTGTATGCTAACCTTTGCACGTATGTATGTAGAAATCATTGTGAGTTTGGGTGGATGTGAGATAGATACTTCAATAACGTTTCAAAGCACAATGAAAGGATATAAAGTCTTCTTGCCTGAAAACTGGTCATATTGTGCATGATTCACTAGTATAACAAAATGTTTTTTTAACCGTTACCTTCCATAAAAATGTTATCGTAACGTCCCCTGTCTTCGCCCAGCTCCTATTTCTAGGCATCTCATTTTTCTACCTATTAGGGCTTTCCTTTCTCTCCCTTTACCAATCACGTTACAGCTCTTAATTACTTCAGGTGTATTCCAGGTGGGCGATAATCGGGGTAACCACGCTAAGATGTTTTTAAAGCCATGCTTTATTTCTTACCTAAATATCCGTTTCATTCACTGATTTGTAGCTGCTCGCTACACTCTAACAAGACTCGCACAATTATCCTGTAACGCTGATGTTAAATTTGTTTTCAATATTGTTTTGTAATGTATCACCAAAGCTTACCAAAGATGGTCTCCCCTATTCCCCCCCCCCCCCCACACACACACACACACTCTCTCTCCCTCTTTACTCTTTTTAAAATAAATATTTGGCTTCTCTTTATTTAGACTGTGGGATGAACGTCCACCACAAATGCCAGACAAAAGTAGCAAACCTCTGTGGCATAAACCAGAAACTCCTAGCCGAAGCTCTGACTCAAGTTAGCATGGTAGGTGACCCACAGCATGGTCTATCCATAAACGTATCAGTGCACCTGGAGCCATTTACATTTACAACTGACATCGAATTCCTACTGTTTTGTATTTGCTGGCTCTCTGTAATGAATTCATGGTGCTGGATGGTGATGAAATAGTTCGTAATGACACGTTGTTAATCACGTTGTGCTCAGAAATCCTCCACAAAGCGTCCTGATTCCAGTCAGTCAGACATCGGCATCTATCAGGATATATCCAAACGTGGGGACCCCAGTGGTGAGTCTTTAATAATCTGTTATCTTTCTTTCCTTTAGTGCAAATAAATCCCAGCTTTCTCAGATATAAGTGGTACATGTTTAGGGCTGAACGATACGAAGATATAATATCATGATAAATTATATCACAGTATACATTTGTGGATGTTTAATATCAGTTTTAATTAATTCTTTAAATATTTTTTGATGTTCAAATATTTAGACACGTTTTTTTCTGCTTACAGTGATAATATTTATTTATTTTTTAATAATAAATAAAATATCAATTCAGATGTTATTTTAAATAATTTACTTTTTTTTTTTTTTTTAGATTTTGTAGACATTAAAAGAAATTGTCAAACCATTTTTCTGTTTATTATTTATTTATTTTCATTTTATTTTTGAATGCAACATTGCTGGGAATCTTCTAGCAAACATAGAGTATGTCATAATACATATAATAATTTTTGGTGATATCGACCATGTCTAGCGATAATTAGCGAAGAAGGTGTCCCAATTATTTATTTATTTATTTATTTATTTATTTATTTATTTATTTATTTATTTAATGTATTTATCTATTTATTTATTTTTTTATTTTTGATAAGAAACCAACATCACAGCTCTGAATATCGTCCGGTTCTGATCTGATTCTTCATTCTTGTTTTTCTTTTAGTAATTGCGAGGATGCGAGTTTGCCATGAGTTTCTTTTACGCAGGGTTGTGTTTAAAGTCAGAAAATAATGATCCTAATTCCTAATTAAAGCTCCTTGGATTTGCATGTAAAGAAGAAAATTATAAGCCAGCATCACGCGTTCAGTTTGTGTACAAATCCTACGTGGGCGAATCAGAAAATGTTGTTGTGTCAGAATTAACTATTAGTCTAATGATCTAATTATATGGGTGTTACTGCTAAATGATCCTGATGATGATTTGAGGCATGTTGTCCTGTTTTTTTCCGTGCCTGTGTTAGCAGATAACGCCGCCTATGACAAGCTGTGGGATGGTCAGACTCCCACACCTCAGGTCGTGCCACACCAAATACATTCCATACGCCTGTCCATTGACCAGTTCGAGTTCCACAAAGTGTTGGGTAAAGGCAGCTTCGGCAAGGTGAGAACACAAACACGGCGTAAACACACAAACCTGACCATGCCCAGGCATGCACTTAATAAAGATCGGTTCGATCAGAACATATTTAAAAGCGATAATAACATCATTTGCTGCTTGCCTTTCGTACACATCATATAGTGCTGTGTTTGCATGTGCTAGGTGCTGCTGGCGGAGCTGAAGGGCCGCGGCGAGTTCTTCGCCGTGAAGGCGCTGAAGAAGGACGTAGTGCTGATGGACGATGACGTAGAGTGCACGATGGTGGAGAAAAGAGTGCTAGCATTAGCCTGGGAAAACCCCTTCCTCACACACCTCTACTGCACCATCCAGACCAAGGTGCATTAACAGTTCTGTGGCGAGACTGTGCTTCAGAGCTTTGTTTAGGAGACTAGTTAATTAAGTGTAATTAAATAATAAATCCGTCTCCTACGCATGCTGGAAATACTAGTCTGCATCGTTCAACAAAGTAATAGTTCTTTTACGAGTCGACTCTCCGTCTGTCGTTCATCATCGGTCATCGGTCAGTATTATTGCTGTATTTAATGACATCCTTTTTCGTAATCCACCTTCGGTGCCTTTGTGTCCACAGGAGCACTTATTCTTTGTGATGGAATATCTAAATGGAGGAGATTTGATGTTTCACATTCAGGATAAAGGCAGATTTGATCTCTACAGAGCCACGTGAGTCACTGACGTAGTTTCTTATACGTACAGAGCTGCACAACCAGCCAAACAAGACGTCGCCTGTACTTAGAGCACTCTAAAAATCCTGACACTACAATTAGACGAGCGTTTATCTGATGAACTCAACATTCTGGTCCTTAATTAAATGGCGCTCTGAATGTACATTATTGTATGCTTTCTTAAACATGAAAACTATCAGTGATGTTCATTATAACCTGAATGTGGAATAGAAGATAATAATCCTGGTATAACACCCCAGGACCTGGCACACTGTTTAAAGTTATAACGACATCAGTCGTTTTTTCTAGATTCTAGATATCGCAAAGATAGGCATACACTGCATCTTTTGGGGTTTCTTATGGTTTATAACAATTCAGTCACGGTTTGTGACATGGACGAAACAAAGAGGTATATGGTAGCAATAAAATAACGTAAAGTAACAAACCAGCAGTTCGTTATGAACCACTAGGCACCTAAATGTCCGTATCCAATTACTAATAAACTGGCTGCTCTCAGAGCCTAATGGGAGTCTAGATATATGTTGTATTAAAAGCAGTGCATCCAGGGTAAAGCATTTAATTATATAGATAAAAGTCTCATAAGCTTATGTGTTGTAGGGGCCTAATTAGGGTGATGCAAGTCTAAGCTTTTTCCAGTTACTAATTAGAGCCAAACAGTCTCATTCGTGCCATTTTCATATGAGCCAATCAGGTGGCAGCAGTGCAGTGCATAATCTCGTGCAGATACACATAAAGATCCAGTCTTGGTGAGCCTTTGCAGTGCTACAGGAGTGGAACCTGCTGTTGAAGGCCATTGAGATTTGATACGTAATGCTGCTTTTCTGCTCACCACGGTTGTAAAGAGTTACTAGTAGTCACATATTGGATGTGAACGTTAACTAGAGCTCTTCAGCTGTATTTTTTGCAATATTTTATGTATTGCACTTCTGACATGACTGACTGGATAATTGCATGAACAATAAGGTGCAGGTGTTTCTAATAACGTGGCTGGGGAGTAGACATATTCCTTAAAAAAGATATTGTTTTAGATTATTAAATGGGCCTAGTGCGTAAAGTTTAAAAGGACATATAGACTTCTCATGTTATTTCATGATATTTATCCAGCACAGTGAATAGTGTGAATTATAGAAACATTACCTTTGTTAAATTTTCGTTATGTGCTTGGGACATGGGTTGGCTGCTTTGAATGTACAAGGTTTAATAGAGGTGGGTGTCTTAATTTGAACCCTACAACGTACTTTCCTTTATTGCAGGTTTTATGCTGCTGAAATTATTTGTGGCCTGCAGTTCCTTCATTCCAGAGGCATTATTTACAGGTAAGATGCTGGTAAATGACCCTCTGTGTTTCCTCATGTCTCTCATGTGTTACCCTGAATAGCCAATAACCTGCCTTCTTTGAAGACGTGATGTCATTTTAAGCGTTTTGTTGTATTTCATAATGTCGTATATTGATTGTGACGTGCTCTCATGTGGGGGTTTTTTTTTTGTCTTTATTTTCAGGGACTTGAAGCTGGATAACGTGATGTTGGACCGAGACGGCCACATTAAGATCGCAGACTTTGGCATGTGTAAGGAGAGCGTGTTCGGAGAGAATCGTGCCACCACTTTCTGTGGAACACCTGATTACATCGCACCAGAGGTGTGTGTGTGTGTGTTCTCTATAACAGCGGTTCCTGATGGAAATATCAGGAACGCAAAAACAAATCTCCTGTAAATAATGTCAGCATGGACCCTAATGCGTCCTACGGGGGGGAGAGTACAGGAATAAAACGCACTCTGGCTCCGATAAATCACCAGGATGTTTTGGTACACGTTAAAATAATGTGCCTAATATTGGAATAGTTGTATTATACAACTTTGAAAAAAGCACTAGCCTACCACTCTGGTCTCTGGTTTATGGTATCTCTAATAAATTATGCATTTCTTATGTACAAACAAAAGTAAGTGAGGTTTATTCACCAAAAAAAGCAAACAAACCCGCATGTATGTGTGTATGTGTCTGTTCTCAGATTTTACTAGGGCAGAAATATACATTCTCGGTGGACTGGTGGTCTTTCGGCGTGCTGGTTTACGAGATGCTGATTGGCCAGTCACCGTTCCAAGGCGACGATGAGGACGAGCTGTTCGAGTCGATCAGGATGGACACGCCTCATTACCCACGCTGGATCACCAAGGAGGCCAAGGACCTGCTGGAGAAGGTAAACGACGTGTAAACCGGAAGCTAATGAAAAGCAACTCCTGCATGTGCTGTATAAATGCAAACAATGCTAATCAGTGACTGCACTTACGGTACACGCCGCCTGTTTATTACTATATACACTTTAAACTTCGCAGTTTTGTGCTGTTTATTCTAATTAAAACACAAAATTCGTTTTCTTTGTGAAAAAGTACTTGCGTAAACATTTCTAATTCTGAGGAGTAAGGACGCGTGTATTTTTTTGTTTTAACACGTTGATTTTTAAACACAGCGGTTGAATATTGCTTTATTTGGATTTAATCAGTGTGTCGAAAACTTACAGCTGTGTCTAATCGCTGTTTTATAGTTGTTCGAGCGGGACCCGACCCGCCGGCTCGGCGTCGTGGGGAACATTCGTGGACACGCCTTCTTCAAGACGATCAACTGGCTTGCACTTGAGAAGCGAGAGGTCATGCCCCCCTTCAAGCCTAAAGTGGTACGGTCTTTAGATTTATTACATTATCTACTCGAAACTTATTTATAATCAGATTTCTAAGTTCTGGGCTTAAATATTTCATCTGGTGAAAAGTGATTACGTTCATGATCAAGATGAATACTCAAATTATGTAACAGTTCGTTAGTGAGTCTGTGGTTTTTGATCTTATCCGTAAACCAAACAAAAGCTGATGAACGAATAGTTAAGAGCTGTAATGATGTTTGTTTTAAGATGCCTGGGCGTTAGATAAACTAATAACCATTATGTAACTCATTCAAATGGGTCTATTACACCGACTGCGTTGCGGCTTTATGTCTGTTCAGTGTTTTATCCCAATTAGCACGATATATTTGCAAAAATCAGGGTTAGATGAAAGTCCCAGTAGAGAAATCTGCATTGCATTGTGCAAAATATGTCTTCCTGGTGGGTTTGGTGTTTTATACTTCGACCCAAATGGATACAGATATTTGGCATAAAAAAAGACGTGAAGACGTGACAAATTGATCAGATTATCTTTAAACATATAGCTTTAAATTATTAAAAATAACACGAATGTGTTAAAAGACAAAAACAATTACAATTATCTTCTTTATCTAGTTTAACATAAAGCTTAGCATTTTATGCAAGTGTTCAGGATTTGTCAAAAACATCAGCTTGTATAATTTATCCCATTATTGACCTGCGGAAATAGAAAAATAAAGCAGAATTGCACTCTAATTGGACCTGAATTGATTTTTAATGGAGCGTAACGCAATCGGTATGATTGCTCTCGTGTTTGATTACCGTGTGCGAGCCAGACGATTATCAGGCTACGCCCTGAATGACATGTGCTCTCCTGCAACCGCAGAAATCCCCCAACGACTGCAGCAACTTTGACCGGGAGTTCCTGAGCGAGAAGCCCCGCCTCTCGCACAGCGACAAGAACCTGATCGACTCCATGGACCAGTCTGCGTTCGCCGGCTTCTCGTTCGTCAACCCCAAGATGGAGACCATTCTGGAGAAATGAAACGTAACTGAGTGCTATAAACAAGACTTCGCCTGTCTCTCTGTCTCTCTCTCTCTCACACACTCACACACACTTGTATTAAAAGGGCGCTGGAGCTCTTGGGGGTTCGTGTTAGACACACAGCCACTGTCTGCAGGGTCTAAACCACAAACGTAATGGACTCAAGCTTGCTCTCCTGCTCATAGAGTGAATGACGTATTAGATCATGAAATTACAACAACAGAGCGGCGTGAACAGGACCTGCTCACAAACCGCGCCCCCTAGAGACCAAGTACTTAATATGGTTACGGTTCTCTTCGTCTTTCCCATGATCAAACCTTGCAATCGAATGAACCGTGTCTGACGTACTGTATTTTTGGTGGTGTAATATAGTAAAATGTGAAAATGCTTGGAAACTGCTCCCTCTCACAGCTTAGACCTCGTTTTCCGGATGTAATCCATATCGCCTGGACTGGGAATCTTACCTTGCGACTTTGGGTGTCAATACCAGTGATTTTGCTTACTCATCAGCAGTGTTGCTCATGTTTTTATTTTCTAGTGTTGCTCTTTTTTTTTTTTTTAAAGACCTTGCATTTATAGCAGCTTTTCCCTAAAACCATGAACCAGGAGTGCTCTGTAGGAGTGAAGCTGGATTCATTTAGTAATCCGAGATTTTCCAGATCACCTTCCCACTCTCTTTATTGTCCTAATAGTCTATGGTACTAGATTTTGCTACAGAATAAAAAGTGGGTGGAGGTTTAATATCTGCATAAATTAACAATTGACATATAATATATATAATGTTATTAAACGTAGGGATTTTTTTTTAAGAATTAACATTGTGTATATATATATGTATGTAAATGTATGTATATTGTTCTGAGCTGTTGACATTGTTGGGAAGATAAGGATCTTTTTTTTTTTTTTTTAAAACTGTTATTAGAAAACTTTAAAACTCGATATAATAAAAAGCATCTTTATCCCAGAAGACTGGAGTCACCATATGTGTGCTGTTTATATTTATTAATACCTTCTTCATTATTAAGGAAGGATTATTAACCCTCCTTTAATTCATGTTGAAAAATGACAGCGATGATTACGAATGTATTATAAGTTCATCCATTCAGTTTGCCATTTTTATTTTAATATTAAAAAAAAACGTATTGTGTTGTGAAAATTTAGAGCCAATCAGGCTCCGGTATTTAAATCCAGGCCATGCAACATTAACTTTATTAAAGCAATGGACTTGTGTGTGTTATTAGCATATTATTATTATATTTTTTGCACAGGTGAACGTTTGCATGTTTGTGTACGTGTTTGTTGTTGAATAGCATCTTCATGATTTCACACAATTTACAAAACAGGAGGTTCTAAGACATTACCTAAACGAATAATGAGATCACGAGTGTAATAACATTTATGATCAATGAAGTGACTTCACATAATATACGGCTGATATATAGAAATATTAATACCCTGATTTTTAATACTGTTAAGCTTGAGATCATTGAACCCAGCCTACAGCCTTACAGTGAAAGAGAACTGCCAGATGTGCAAGCTGGATTCAGGAAAGGCAGAGGAAGAAGGGTCATTAGTGCAGATGTATGCTGGATCACAGAAAACGGCAAAGAGCTCAAGAAGGAAGTCGACATGTGTTTCCTTGACTACAGCAGAGCCTTCGACTATGGTGACCACAGAACGGTATGGAATGTCTTCAGTCTTCTCTACGCTGATCAATAAGCCACGGCCAAGACAGAAAATGGACAAACAATTTCCACACCGACGAAGCAGTTCGATGAGGCTGCATATGATCACTCGACCTGTTCAATCTGTATGTAGAACATATGATGAGAGAAGCAGCACTGGAGGAAGATGATGGAGGATTCAGGATCTGTAAAAGAAACATTGATAACCTTGGATAATACAGTATGAAACAAAACTGACAATGGAAATTCAGGAAGTATGATCAAGATTAAAGAACAGAGTGAAAACATAGGCTCAATAGGAAAAAGAGTAAGATTATGACGACAGGGGAAACTGCTAACATCCCACTCCACTGATGGAGAAGATGTGGAACTGGTGGACAGCTTTTCTTACTCAGATCATTTATTAATAACAGGTTCCAGCAGTCGAGAAATCTAAGGATAAAAGAGCTTTGAAAAGATCTTCAAATGCAATGGTGTCAAACAATCTCTACAAACAAAGATCAGAACTGTCCAGGGAATGGTCTTCTCTGTGGTTCTTTACGGATGTGAGAGCTGGACAATGAACAAGCGAGACAGAAAACATGTAGATGCCTTTGAGTTTTGGTGTCAGTGAAGACTTCTGACAGTAACTTGAACAGCAAAGAAAACAAACAAATGGATCGTCAAACAGATCAAGCCTCACCTCCTAATCAAAGCCCAGATAAACGAACTAAAGCTCTAAGAAAAAACAATTCATTGCAAAAGATTGTTATGCATAAAAGAGAAGGAGCGAAACCAGCAAAAAGACGGATGGATACGATCAGAGGAATCATCAATTAGTCATTCAGAGGCCTGAAGACCCAAACAGAAGACACAATATTCTGGG
>JAOVVH010000001.1:7454715-7466582 GCA_028566435.1 Scorpiodoras heckelii
GGCCTACATTTGACAAAAACTTTAAAAACTGTACTTTAGGTTTGCTAAATACAATAAAATAACTATTGTGATAATAACACTGTATGTTTTAGAATAAAAGAGTCCAAAAGCATCCAACAGGACAGATGGCTATAAGCCTATATGGGTAAATTTGTGGTTCGATTATGAGGGGGTCCTTGGAAAACGTTGTGATCCATGAGGGGTCCCCGGCACAACAAAATTTGAGACCCCTGGTTTAGAGAGTTAATTGAAGACTCCATGTACATGTACTCTGTCTTGTACATTCCTGTGACAGTCCTTAAGTCTAAGCATTTGAAATAATATAAACAATGATATCCAAACTTTTGACTGCTTTCTGTAATAAATACATGACACAATACTTGTACTTTTACTTTCAGTACTTAAGTAGTAAATTTTAGAATAAACTACTTGAAATACTTAAGTACAAAAAATGTTGAATACTTTAGTACTTCCACTTAAGTATGGTGCTTAACGAACACTTCTACTTCTACTCAAGTCACTTTTTTGATAGAGTACGCGTAAAACACATACATGTGTAAATCCAGACAGGCAAATCCAAAATATAAATCAGAAAGCATGGTCAAATATAAGCAATGGTTAGGCAATGTGCAAACAGTACAGACTAAATAAGGAAACCAAAGAACCAGGAAACAAAGAACAGACAATAATCAAAAATCTAGACTGTGGTACGATAAGTGGAACGCTCAGTAACGTAGGTTGGTCATGATACTGCTCAAGTTACTAAGTGAATCAAAGGAACTGAAAAACACACAGGGAAAACTCAGAATAGGTGAAAGTCATTGTGCTAATGAACAGGAAACTAAAACAGGTGGAGATAACAGTACATAAACTCAGGTGATGGGTGAAATGGGGAAAAACAATACACGGTACGGCCCTCTTGGCTGGCTGCGGGGGGTCCTGCGAACAAAGTTTGGGATTGATCCTTGCACTGACCGGGACGGGTTAGTGACAGTGAACTGCTTTATGAATAAAACAGACACAAAGCCAGTTTTAATCTGGACAGTCATCAGAAATGTTTAATCAGAAGCACTTGTGTACAAAGTCAATAACAAAGTTTTCTCAGTGTTAGAAAAATTCCTGGTAAAGTTTATTTGGATAGTCCACCCACACAGATATTGCAGAGTACTTGTCATTTCAGCAGCAAGCTATACTATAAAATTGTTCAACAACGGATGTACAAATATGCAACAAATAATTAGTAAATGATTTCATTAATCTTTGCTGAACATTCTAAACCTAACCCAAACCAACTGTTGAAATGTTACAAATACTCTGTAGTTATATTCATAAATCATCACGTACTGTCTATAGATAATCTGTTACAGGCTCTACAGACAACGTGAAACAGTAGAATATTTTAATCTCAACTAATAAGCTGTTGAAATGTTATGAATACTCTCACTAGACGGACTATGCAAATAAAGCTTGGCAAAATTCCTGTTATACTGGTTCATGATCAATAATGTAAAAGGGGAAACATATAAATGTCTACAGTTCAGCCAGGCCTTCTGTAGCCCCTTCCTTTCCATTGTCCCTCTTAGATACCTGTAAAGAGGCCAGAGACAATATAGTCTCCAATGTCTCCATCGATGAGCCCTGTGCCGTTATTATGAATGAACCAACAGGGCACATTTTCTCCATTCTTCACATCCTTTCTGAAGTCCCTTTGCCAGCCCCTGAAGTCACACAGCACACAAATATCAACCCATTTAGCCGTAAGTCTTTCTACCAAGTCCTTGCCGTGTGCATTTCAAGGATTGTGCTTGTTCATAAAAGAAGATACGGAACATGTGATGGGATATGTCCTTTTGGTAGAGTACTTTTTATTTACCTGGTCACTGTGAGATTGTGGCCCTTCACAAACATGGTGGCATCTGGCTTGTCGGAGTCTTTCCCTTGAAAGACATCACTAACCTCAAATGTTACACCATGGAAAAATTGTCCTGTAAGAAGGCAATACTGAGTAAATATAAATCACTATTGATAACTGAATATATAAATATGAATATATAGATAATTGAATAGTTAAATAAAGTCAATGCCTCTATTTATGGTGATTTACGATCATATTATTGTTGCTTTTTTCCTTCAAAATCCCATCACTCTCATGACTAGTGAAAAAAATTTCAACTCCCCCTTTTCCTTCCTACTCTTCAACAGCTTATTTTACTGGGGTCCTGGTGGCTACAAAGCTCAAAGCAAAAGCTGACCAGAACTCAGGTTTTCCCCACTTTTGTACCTCTACAATCACTCTTTATGTCATTTAGCTGAGGTTGTGACTTTTGCACTTGCCTGAATGTATTTTTCCTTACAATGTAATGTTTTTGGGTAATTACCAAGTAGGCCATGGACTCTTTCTGAAAGAAGGTGGCTGTCCAGAGTGTAAAAGCCGAGGTAGTCTTGGTGGTAGGGATGCAACTTCCACACTTTATGCAAGACGATAATAAACTTCATCGTGTCCTTCAGGGTCACTGTGAGACTGCGATCTTTGTTTACCTGAAGTTCCATGCTGGAGAGAAGAAAAGTAGAGGTTATGAGGGCTTTAAACAACAGAGTCAATAATTCTTTAGTCTATGGATATTTCACTCACTTTAAACCCTTAACATTAGTTGTTTGTGACCAGTGAAGTTGTTCTTGTTTGCCCTTCTCAGACACTATGATCTTTTGGGTTGTCACCATTAATCTGATACTGAATTTCTCATGAACAATCCCAAATTGACCAAAGTAAGTGTGCTGCTTGCTCCCAGGCTCCACCTTCTTGTCTCCAATGGTTTGCCCATTTACCACCAATCCTGTGGATTTAAAATTAAAAGGAATATCAGTGAGAAAATCAGATGCTCAGTAATCACTATTTTAGTAGACTTGGTAAGACTTTGTACAGCACACATTTACCTGGAACTGGATCTTTCACCAGGTTGAAGATGCTGCCTGGTTTGTCGTTGGTATTGAAGCACAGAGCATCATTGCGATCTGGCAACTCAATGATGAAGTGTGGATCCCCATCAACTGCCATAAATTTCAGTGCTATCGAAATAAGCTTGATTTATATTTTTGGTCATTAAACAAAAGCTTTAAATCTTAATCTTTATACTCATGTAATTTCACCTTTATGAGCTCCGGGCCGAGCACCAAGTAAAGCTGCACCGCTTATGGATTGAGGACGTGGTCTAAATACCACATATAAGCCAGAGTCTAGAAGTAGAAAGCTTTTTGGAATGCTTCTGGGGATAGTTAACCATGACAATCTGACCAAAGTAACATTTATTATTTATTCAGAAAGCAAATTGTTACCTGGTACTGCAAAGTCCATCCTTTCATCTGAATGAAATGAGGAGACACATGCTGTCAGTACTTAGCTGTAGCACAGAGACACTCACATGGATTCTTGTTGAGACATGTTGTGTAGTCAGTGTGTGTGTCAATTTGGGTATGCAACTGAATGGGAGCGCTACCTGTTTTATTATGATGTTATTTTTTTTATTTCACTTTTTTTGGCTTGTAGTATTTTACAATCTGGAGAAATATTCTAACGTAATGAAGCATTTCATTAGTACCTTCTGTCAATTTGTCAGCAATTAGCCTATCTTCTGATGTTGTGTTAGTTTCCGGCTTAGTGACCACCATGGAGGTGAGTGGGGTGACGAAGTTGTACTTTATGGAGAGGTCCAGTGCTTCAGCAGTGACATTCTCACATTCTTTGGGTGTACACTTTTCTCTATTGGAGCATAAAGTTATTAACTTCATGATCATTCATAAATCATTCATCATTTATTCATAATTTTGTGCAAACATGCAACATACAGTAGCGTTAGATTACAAATGCGGTCATTGTCATAAATAAGCAAACATGTTAAAATTCTCTAACGGCAATGGGAAAATATAATACTTACTGTTTGTCCAAGAGTTGTTGAATGGTCAGATATGCCCAGAGATGCTCAATGAAGTCTCCAAAGATGTACTCTTGCTCAGGGAACATGGCAACCCATTCCTCAGCGTGGGCCTGGCCTTGGACCTCAAAAGGCTTCTCCAGCTAAATTAAAACAAAAATAAATGCAATTACATCTATGACTTTTGTTTAATTGTATAAGATGTTGGGCAATCACCGTTCTTGCATAATCATTTGTTCATTTCCTTTCAAAATTATTTTGGATTCTCTCACCATTTGGGCTGACACCTCAACAAGAAAAGTGTCTGCTTGGGAGTCATTCAATCGGCCAGCCACGACAATCTCTGAGCCACCAAAGAACTGCCTGAAGTGGCTGGTAGTCAAAGAATTCTCAATGCTCTCTGGGTAACGCAGATTCACTTCTAAGAGA
Source organism: Scorpiodoras heckelii (assembly GCA_028566435.1). Classification (NCBI taxonomy): domain Eukaryota; kingdom Metazoa; phylum Chordata; class Actinopteri; order Siluriformes; family Doradidae; genus Scorpiodoras; species Scorpiodoras heckelii. Next base: position 7,459,074 of record JAOVVH010000001.1, read on the forward strand.
AGCGGACTTGCCACCTCTTTATAGAAACCCTTTGGAATGAATTTGCAGTCCATAGTGAAGGTCGTAGTTCTGGCTTTGGCATAATAACTCACACCCAGCAAATATTTTGAACATATTAAAAATATTTAAAAACATAGCACATAATACGTGTACCTGCAACTGCAGTACAGCATCTGAGGCTTCATAGATTCTCCGAGCCAAACCATCGTTTTGACTGGCCATCACATCGAGAAAACCATAGTATACATCATAGCCAAAGCCCAGGCAGAAGAGGCTCATGTTTCCGCCAGTCGCATTACGGACATTTTGTTGTATCATGGATGGATTTGTCTCGCCTGAATGGAACGAAATACAGTATTTAGGTGCTGTTTTGAAGCAAATCAGCGATCAGGCCAAATATGGTCCTAGTGGTGCCAATGACGAGTGTACTGTGGGCCAAAAATGACGTAACCAATATAAGGCTTTCAAATTTAGACCTTTAGTCACAGGCCATATCTTACTTGAGATATGGTCTTATCAGGGTTGAGCAACAGCTGTGTTCTAGCAATGTGATTTGGATGACATCACTGCCATCATGTCATCCTGGTGGTATTTGGGCCAGATGGAAATGGGAAGAATTGTGCTATTCCCCATTTGTTATGAGGGAACATGTTTCAATATATATTTAATTCCAGGTCACAAACAGCTACCAAATTCTCAGCAATGGTAAGCGTCCATATGATTCCTTCTGTTGTGAATTCCATTAACATTTACATTATTTACCTTTGCTATTTACTATTTACAGTATTTACTATGCTGCACTCCTTCTCAAATCTGATTGGTCAGAATGTGTTGATTTTTTTTTTAGCGGCACCAGAAAACATTCATTCTAATATGTTGTTTTATAGTAACAACTAATTCACAGAAATTTGTATAGCAAAAGCTCTATATAATCTAACAAAAAAAAAATCATAACCTAAATAATTGTATAATTGTTGGTATGGTAAAGTTTTCTTTAAGGAGACTTTTACTTAACATTTCGGGAAGGAGTCTCCAGTGTCAGTGTGTTCAGGACGGAGGACTTAACTCTTTCTGTTCCTTGGTAATGTGTCAAAATGTTTTTTGTGTGTTATCTACTTCAACCGTGAGTACAAAGAAAAGCCGGTGACTGAATTACTGTTTATAGCTGTGACTACTTAAGTAAAACCAGGTTTTTTCAGATGATTCTATGATGATTGCTATGGTTTAAGAAAAATGAAACACTATTATTGGAAAATAACAGCATATAAGCCTGTGCCTTATAGCTCCTCTCTGCGAGATCGTTGAGTTGCTTGCCTTAACCTTCATGCCTTGTTACTTGTTCTGCCTGCCTGCGTTTTTTTTTTTTGTTGTTTGTTTGTTCTGTTGGCAGTCACCTTGCTTGTTCTGCTTTGGATTATTTGCCTGATCGATTTACCTCGGCCTGTACCTTGGACTTTGTCTCTGCCTGCTGATTCGATTATTGATTGCCTCGATATTTTTCAGTAAAGAGTCTTACATTTCCTGGACCAGTCTCTGGACCAGACATACCAGCAGTTGGGTCTCCATCAGTCAGTAGGATGATCATGGACGGGCTGTTGTCTGGGAGGAAATTGTTTCTCTTGGCTTTAGTCAGCATGTCAACAGCATGTAAAACAGCCCCGTTGATATCAGTCACTATAAAATGTAAGCACACAAACTGTTTGTACATATAACTCTGGAATAGGTCTTTTAAAGGGTTATTAAATACTTCCAACACTTTCCTCATATTTTTACAAACACTTACTGTGCCTTGCTTTTATACTTCTGACATATTTCTTCGCTTCATTTATATTTCCTTTTGTAGCTTTGCTCAGTGATGGTCTCCATGTTTCAATCTCATCGTCAAATATGACCAGCCCAAAGTAGTCTTCTTCATATAGGTCATCTAGAATAGTCAAGAGTGCCTCTCGAGTCTACAAAAAAAACAACAACCCAAAACCCCCCAAAAGAACTGGCTGTAGATCAAAAGTAATGAGCCAACAATAACAAATGCTAGTAATGCTGTATCTTTATCTGTTAATGTACCTGTGTCATTTTTCTTCCCTCCATGGAGCCACTCCTGTCTATTACAAACACGATGTTCTTTGGCAGTTGTTGCAAATCATATGGGGCAAAGAAGTGTACAAAGTAGCCATTCACGATCTGAAACCCGAAAGAGCACCAGAAAGTTAGTTCCAAAATAGATCGATCCTGAAACGTTTTCTCAAAAGTGAGTCTGAATTTGGACCTGAATATCACCCAAATTCTGTTCACGATTGACATCATATGTGATGATGAAATCCCCATCTATCAGTGTACCATCACAGCCTGGGCATTTCCTCTGTTGGTCCAAAGTTGGAGAGAAGGACACATGGGCCTGGAAAAGAGAATCATGGGATAGGATGCTTCCAGTGGTCAGTCGACAATATTTTCATATTTAATTCCTGATCTTTATCAGAATGTAGAAATACTCAGTGTACAGTACACTACACACGGAGGTGCCTGTGTTACGGTCAATATCATAGTTCCAAATATAGCAAAGTTAATTACGTACAATAATTTACTAGCCAGTAGATTTTTAGCTCATTTAACAGTACAATATAGTTTATTGTAAATATCTAGTATAATTTGTAACCATCCGGTGTGGCCACTAATTCATTAAGTGTTGATAATATTACAAAAATATCATATCACAATATTTCAAGACAATATATACATGATATGTATCATGTATATATTCTTACAGCATCATATACCAGTTTCTTAAACTGCCAGCAAAAAAAAAACCCCGATATTTTTATTTAAAAAAATGTATATTAATACCATTGAGTATAAAAACATTTAAAAAAATATGTAATAGAGAAGTTAGTAAATCTGCTGCCAGCATTTGATTAATAATTGATATTAAAAATAAGTAAAAAAAAATATACCCATGATATCTCAGAATAAAGACGTGAAATTTGACAGAATTCTACAAGAACTGATATATAATGTTATTGAATTTACACTGTTCATTACTAAACTGAGGGTTTTTCCAAAATGCAAATAATGCACTCACCTTTTTATCAGTCACTTTTTTTTCCACAAGAGGGAGCAGGTCGTTGGTGATGAATGTGACATTAGTGTCCAGAAATGCAATGCCCTGGGGCTCATAGACAGTAGCAACAATCTGTGGGCGTGAATGCGTATATTTAATGAGACCGAAAAGAATTTCAGTGAAGGAAAAAGAAAGGAAATTCACATACACATCACATTAATGCTCCACCTCAAAGTGCTGGACCAGCTGTTTGGGTCTGACTCGAATCATGAGCTCATATTTCCCAAGTCGGCGCTTAAGGAGCTCCTCGTATGTAAGTGTGAATGTGACAGTGCTGTTGGCTGCAACGTTCACAGAGACAGAAAACATCTCCATCTTTCTGCCTGAAGCTCTGGAAAAAAAGAACCAAAAAACATCACACTGTAATCATCCCAGGGAAGTGTTTCCAAATATATGCAAAGTGGCTATATAGTGCCAAGCTCCACATATTATTTACTCATGATGGCAACATTTCAAACTTTCATTTACTGATAAATCTGAAACCAGTGATGTACTGCATGTGCAGTTTATTATTAATAAGCATCAACTTCTGGTAATGATGTCTAGGAAATTGTAAATCTTTCTATTATTGTGTCTATTCTTTGTAAGTTTGTCAGAATTTCTTGTGAGCATTTTTATCAACTCTTTTTGTAACGCAAGTGTCTGTATTCTTTATAATGCCATTTGCTGTACTAACTTGACCAGTCCTGCTGTGTGTCCAGAGGACACAGCTGTCTCGTACTCCTGCTTGGCCTTCTCTTTCTCTTTCACCTCTCCTACATATGTCTTTCCATCAATCTCCCTGAAACAAATAAACAAGTGCAGAAAGCACAAAAGATTAATCATGCATTAAAAACATCTGTGTCCGTTCAAACAAGTGGTTAATGTAAAGAATAACATGGACCGTCTGTGAGAACTGGATTTGAAACAGTGCTCTCTATTGTTGATTCAAGAGTCAGTTTCGTTATGACTCAGATTCAATTATTAGGAGCAGATTTTATGGGCAGTAAAAATAGCCCATGACTGACATGCTGAAGTTGGTGATGAAGGCCGTCTTGGGTAATTCCACCTCAAAGAAGACTTCCCGGGAGACGTTGGCCTTGTTCAGAGCTGTGGACGTCATGACCGTTCGGGCAAATCGAGATGCCACCTTGCAGTCTATCTTCACATCCTGCAACTCGATCTAAGATTAAACAAATTTTAGCCACGTTTTGTGTAACCACATTAGCTAATTAAATAACTAAAGCTGGAATATGTACACACTGTATTATGGAATTCCTAGGCTAATATTTCCGGTAGAGAAAAGATTACTGCTATTCGTTTGGGTGAGGGTAAGTACCAGATTTGGAGTCCAGATCTTGGATAAATTTCAGACAGAGGTCTACTGAATATTTCATCGAATTCAAAGGCAGCTGACAATTTCTTACCTCATGATTCCTTAAGTTTGGCTTCTGTGTGGATAAAAAGGGAATAAATATGTTAGTATTTGTTTAGATGGCAGAATGTTTTATTTATTTCAAGGGCAGGAATAATTATACAACTGAAATTAAATTGTACTTTTATTGTTCCCGTTTTGTCCACTATTAATCTGGAAAAAACCTTATATACTACATTTTACAACTTTATGTCTCCTGCTACATGTACATTCTTGCTGTAAATAACACTGAGACAAAAGAAAAGAGTAAAAAAAAAAGAGTACAATTTGAAATATGAATATGATTTATTTTGCTGTTAGATTAATAACTTTTGAATGAAAAAAAGACACTTAGTCAAAATCTTAACTAAACTAATTAACTAAAGATAAAACATCTGGACCATGTAATGCACTGGAACAACCAGCATGTTATACTGTTATGTTTTTTATGATGCATATTGTCTCTACACATGGATATAACATCTGGGGCCCTGTTTCTTCCTCTTGACATAATTTTGCACATCTACTGTTTAGTAAACACACTAACTGCATGTTAAATCTTACCTCATCCTCCATCTGATCATTGTCATCAGCATCATCATGAAGAAGCATCGGAAACCCTGGCAAGCCCTGCGGTTGTGCAGTAACATGCAGACAGATACACACACATACCAGCAGCCCAATCCACAAAGAAGACATGATGAATCCTGAGCTCTGAGCTTGGTCCTGACTGCAGGAGCTTTTAAATGACTGTGTTTGTGTGTGTGAGTGAAAGAGGGAGAGTGAGAGAGTGCAATGAATAAGGCAGTGTTTCATGTGCAGGAGTTTTGCCAGCGGAACGTGTGTACTAATACCTCTATATCTGAGAAGCGTTCACTTGGCTTTGTAAAGCAGTCGTTCCTGAAAGCCTTCTTGACTTTTTTTTTTTTTCCAAATAGACACAACATTAAAATTAGGGCCTAATGCTAATTTTTTTTAAAGCAATAAGTACTGCACACATTATACACAATTACAAAGTGGTGTTGAACAAACAATTTTGCAGTTGTGCAAGAAATGTTCTTCTTGTACTGTAAGTTATGCATTCTTAGCTTATTGTAAAGGTTGTGGTACAAACCCCATTTCCAGAAAAGTTGGGACACTTTCTGAACATGCAATAAAAACTGAAATCTGTCATTTGTTAAATCACTTGAAGCTTTATTTAACAGACAAAAGTACAAAGAAAAGATTTTCAGTGCTTTCAATGACGAACTTACTTCTGTTTGTTAAATATAAACAAATTCAGAAACTGATGCCTGCAAGACACTCAAAAAAAGTTGGGACAGAGGCGTGTTTACGGGGTCAACGGGCCACATCACCTTTTCTTTCACTTATACTTTTTAATCATTTGTAAATTGAAGATACTATCTGTTGTAGTTTTGCAAGTGGAGTTTTTGCCCATTCTTGCTGTGTACAAGACTTGAGCTGATCAACAGTCCATGGTCACTGTTGTCCGATTCTCCTCTTCATGATGCGCTGTACATTTTCGATAGGAGACAGATTTGGACTGCAGAAAAGCCTGTCAAGGACACGCACTCTATGTTTGCGAAGCCATTGTCCTGAGAAAAGACATCGTCTTGACAGCAGCATATGTCTGTCCAAAATACCAATATAAGCCTCAGCATCAGTAGAACCTTCACATACATGCAGATCACCCATGACATGGGCACTGATGCACCCCCATTTACATTCACATTTATGGCATTTAGTAGATGCTCTTATCCAGATCGACTTATTAAAGTGCTTATTATTAACTTGGAATATCCAATGCTATTGCTGGTAGGCCTGAATTCAAGGTACTTTACACTATGATACATGCCATCACAGATGGCTTTTCCACTTTTCATTGTTAATAGCTAGGTTTCATCTTTGGCACGTAGAATCTGAAGTCCGTTTTCCCCCAAAACAAGCTGAAACATGAACTCTTTCAGATGACTTCGAGCTCAGCGAACTCACCATTGTTTCTGCAAGAAAAATTAACATATGGCTTCCTCTTTGAATAATTCAGTTTCAGGTTGCATTTCCTGATGCAGCAGTGGTGACAAAGATTTTCTCGTCCCGAGCTCATGTGGCAACGTCCAACACGCTAGCATGACAGTTTCTCAAACAGTACCATCTGAGGGCTCGATGGTCACACACATTTAGCAGCGGTTTCAACCCTTGGCATTTACACAACAATATTTTGTCCTGACTCCCTGAATCTTTTCATGATATTATGAACTGTAGATGGTGAAAGACCAAAATTCTTTACAATCTTGCACTGAGAAACATTGTATTTGAACTGATGGACAATTCCTTCATGAAGTTTGGCACAAGGTGGTGAACCACGACCCATCCTTGCTTACAACCTTTGGTGGATGCTCTCTTTATACTCAATATTGATGGCCTCACCTGTTACCAGTTAAACTGATAATTGTGGAACCTTCCAGAACAGGGTTACCTTTTCAGTCTTATTTTGCCTCTGTCCCAACTTTTTTTTGAGTGTGTTGCAGGCAGCACATTCTATTGTTTTTTTATACTTAAAAAATACAAATAGATTTGTCAGTGAAAAGACTGAAAATGTTTCTTTGTACTTTTATCAGATAAATAACAGTTCAATCTATTTACCAAATTAGAGTTTTTATGTCCCAAATTTTCTGGAAATGGGTTTGTATGAAATGCTTTCTGATAGGAAAACACATTGTTGTAGTTTTTTTTTATTGATTTACTTTTTTCATTTGGTATTTGCATATACAAAGTGGGTTTCCTCCAGGAGCTCTGGTTTCTTCCCACAGTGCAAAGGCATGCAGTCAGGTGAACTGATGATACAGTCTGCGAGTGTGTGTGAATGTGTTTTTCTGAGTGTCTGCCATGCCATGGACTGGATGTTTCCCTGTCCACCACCCAGTAAATGCTGGGATAGGCTCCAGCACCCCCATCCCCGCCCCCGCCCATGACCCAGCAGTAGGATAAGCAGCTTAGATAA
>JAOVVH010000001.1:7494085-7508807 GCA_028566435.1 Scorpiodoras heckelii
GATCATTCAGTGATTTAACACAATATGTTAAGAACTGAATTAATTACCTAATGATTTCATCATGGGGGTATGGATAAATGTGATATACATTAGGAAGAAAATACCTGGGGACATGCTGTTAAAGGAAAATAATCAACAACAGGGCTTCCTGTGGCCTGGATCTGAAGCAGAGTTGATTTTTTTTCTATTAGAGCATGTAACAAAGTGTTTTGTTCCTCTTGTAACTGCTCCATTTTCACAACACAGCCATTCACAGTTACAATTAATACTGTGGAAAACGGTTAACAGGACAAAGTTTCGGTTACGTTAAAGCAGCACTTAACACTTTTCCTTCACCAGCCTCTCTCTTTCCCTCTCTTGAAGTTAATAAGCCAAACATTTACGTCATGTTACCGAGAAACCGCAAAGTCCTCCATCTTGAAGACAGGCTTTAAATGATCAGAGAGACAGAAAGAGGAAGAGGGAGTTCAGAGCTAACTTGAGGGAAAGGAAGCTGTGATGGAGTGACAAAAAAGACTGATGATCAAAGCCCTACTGATTAATGATCTGTTCATGTGCCAGGAAACCCTTCACTATTAAACATGGCACTTTTTCTTGACTCATCACACATTTGTGCAGCTGGAGGTTTAGGGACACATGCACACAATGGCATTTCTTGCAATCATGTCCCTCCCCCTGCTTCCTGTTGGGCTCTGGGAAGGCAGCGGAGCAAGAGTGTTGTTGGTGGGAATTTTGTCCAGCCATAAATTAACCTTTGGCCCCTCCCTCTGGCCTTAACCAGGCCAGACACAACACTCTCTGTGCCGAGACACAGGGCTTCTGGTTCAGACAGAGGACGGACGTGTCCTACGGCAAAACACACCACGTTCACACAAACAGCATTTTAGATGTACAAATAGGGACTTTTTTGAGGGCCATTGATGTTGCTGTACGCGTTTCAAAGCCGAGTCGGCATGTCTTTGTTTTGGGTGAGAGGGATGTTGAGTGATTAGACACTTTTTTCCTCTATGGCAGACTTATTTTGATGGATTTGTTGGGTAAAGAATAAAACTGTTTGTTCTGTTTGCTCTATAATCATATACTAGTTGTACCTATCCAATGCTGTGCTAATTTTCTGCCTAAGGTTGACCATCACTCACATCACCATCCGTCAGCTCAGGCTACATCCACGCTAATAGGTTTTCATTTTAAACTGGCATTTAACACTAAAACGATCTCAGTCTATACAAGAATATCTGCTCCACATCAGAAATAATCTGTTACGTAATAAGAGCATGACGAATCAGTGAAGGAACATTGTGACCGATCAGACCCAATCAGGAAGTGACCGTGGGTGTCCGCGTCTTTGTTGTTTCCCGTCCACACCACAGTGCAACCCTGGAGTCTTAAATCTTTCCAAAAGGTGTCCATTAAAGGAGCTCAAAATCTCTGGAGTAGCATGGATGACGAGTGTAAACGTAGCATGATGCATTTTAAAACTAAAATGTATTAGTGTGGACAGTCACACAGTCTATATGCCATACAAATAAAATTTGAATAGTAATAATCGTGACATGTTTAATTCAATATAAATCAATTAAATGAATCATCTGACAAGTCTGCACATTTTTTACTCAAGTGCTTGTGTGATGCAAGATACTAGTGACAAACTTCTGTCATCCCCGCAAGACACAGATGATCAACTTATTTATATAAGTGCACAACCTGACTCTAAATACGAGTAACTTTCTTGTAAGTCAGTACTGACATATCATTAGGACTTAAGTCATCGACTCTAAAATACATTTCATAAGAGGTAAAAATAATCATAGTAATTAACAGCAAGTAACAAAATATTTATGATTTATGCCAAAAAATAAACCTAACCAATGTTTAAAGTTATTTTAAAAACTATCAAATTAAATGCTGAATATACTGTAGTATAGTGGAGTTATTTCTCTATGTATAAAAAGTTTATCAAAGCATGACACATGTAAAATGTACCGATATGGAACAAATTAAGAATGTGGTTTTTTTTTAATGAATAAAACAAAAGTATAATAATCACTATATTTAAATATGTAGTGAATATATAGTACTTGTGAGGAGTTTCCATTCAAATAATTATTACTACAGATATATGTAATGCTAACCCTAACCCAAACCCTAACCTCAGTAATGTAAAGGCAACTTTTTGACTCTTTTATTTTATTTTTTGTTAAAAGATGCAGTAAAAAAAAAAAAATCACTTTCCTTATGAGGTCTATCCCACACAAGGTCAAACATATCACATGTTCTTATCCTTGTGGAGACATTTGGACAAAGATATAAAAACATGGCGCATGCACACACACACACACACACACACACACACACACACACACACACACACACACTAACCCCAGCTTGCTCTCATGCAGACAGCAAACATTGTGTTTTCTGTGAACCATTATGAACATGTGGTGATCAGGTTTTTCTGCAGGCCCTCATACCTCACCACCCTCATAAAGTCTGTGACTCAGCAGCCGTGTGCGCGCGCGTGTGTGTGTGTGTGTGTGTGTGCGCGTGTGCATACGTGAGGGACTGATGATGGTGTGGAATGTCTGATCAGAGGTTACGTTAGAATGACGTCATCAACGTACTGCTGTTGAACTTATGGCCTTGCAACACGCAGGTCTGTCGACAATGAAGCGCAGGTCACAGGTCAAACCCTTGAGAGTTCAAGCTGTTAACACTGTGCTCCATTGAGCTAACTAGAAATACAGTGACCCCATATCGGGCCAATCTATGTTAGTGTCTCTACCCTAAGAGATTTATTCTCTCTGCGCCGCAAAGCACACTCCATGAACTCAGTGCTTCAGGAACGAGGTCAGGTGTGTTACAGGAGGATTCCCTGCTTCAGACACACAGTTTGGCTGGAGGTGGTGGATGTTGTTCCTCATTAGGTCCTCATATCTCGACAGAATAAGTGACCTGGACACTGACCTCTGCACAGCAAATCAAAACCACATCTTGCCATGATCTAGTGCTTGCGATTTTAAACCTGGGAGAGGTGTCCCTCGGATGAACTGCAGTCCGGAGGACAGGCTTGCATGGTGCCACGGTCTTTTTATTTTTTGCAGTGTGTCCATGTGTGTGTGTGTGTGTGTGTGTGTGTATGCGTGGAGTTCAGGTTGCATATTAAACAAACAGCCCAGCCGGTTTGGATGGCCAGCACCAGAGCTTGGCTCTAGTTAAGTAAATTAGTGTAAATTTGCACAAGTAACCTAATTTGGAGAGAAAACAAAGATTGGAATTTTAATTGGCCACAATGGTGCTGGACTGGAGCAGCGGCGAGGGAGAAATGAGCCGAGACCGAGGCTGCGTAGGCTGCCGCTGTCCGAGCTGTTTGAGAGAGAGTTTGTGTGTGAGAGAGAGTTAGAAAAAGATACTGTTACAGTCCAGCAAACCAAGCATGAAAGAACAGGTCAGCGAGTGTCAGGAAGGAATTTATTAGTATTTCTACTGAATCATGTCAAAAGAACAAGAAAACTCCATGTGACCCTACAAATGTGAAACAGCAAATAGTATGTAACCAGAGATTCCAAACTGTAGGAGTTTGCATGCACAACCCCATCACAGCCCCTACCTCCACCGACACACCAAAATAAAACAAAACATACTGCATGCAGCGTTCAGCATAGATGATGTGGATTTCCTACCCACAATGCACATTAGCTTACACTAAAAGTCTACTTTAATAGGAACAGCTGTACATCAGCTCATACATGCAATTATATAATCAGCCAATCAGATGGCAGCAGTGAAATCAAACAGATACCAACAGATGTGAAGAGCTTCATCATATTTGAACATCAAAATGCGGAAAAACGTTTCACCCTGATGTGCCTATTGGGGCCAGACAGGCTGGTTTGAGTATTGCAGAAATTGCCGATCTCAAGCACAACAGTCTCTGGAGTCTGCACAGAGTGGTGCAAAAAATAAAAAACATCCGGCAGTTGTTTTCAGCCAGAAAATGTAATCACGACGAGGAGAATGAGCAGACTGGTTCCAGCTTGCAGAAACTCCAATAACCACTCTTTACAACCATGGTGGGCAGAAAAGCATCTCAGAACATACAAAAGGTCAGTGAGTGTACATGATTAAATATTGTTATATGCAGTACAGCATAATTATAGCTGTCTGAGTAAAACAGATTTGTTTATAAACTAACCTTGACAGGAAAAAATACCCAACAGAAATGTATAAACCAACCTGCCCGGTTTTGATAAACCTGTGTATATGTGTGCAGTGCACACGTCAGAGTTGTAACCTGTCTCTAGGTTGCACGCATGCTTTTTTTCTTTCTTTTTTTTTTTTTTAAATTGTCTGTTTGCATGGATTACAGAGGTCAAAAAAACGGAGGGTTTAATGTACATATGCAACCCCTTAAGACTGCATTTTATGAAAACAGTGGCCATCCTCCAATCAGATAAGGGCACAGGACAGGAGGGAGAGAGTCTCTAGAGTGGGAGAGAGAGAAGCAAAGAGGAAACAGAGGGAGGAGGGGAGAAACGAGCGAGGAAGGTAGAGGATGAGTGCTAAAAAGAAAAGAAAACAGAGGTAGCGTAGGCCAAAATAACTTCGGTATGATTGAACCTGGTTAGCGCAGATGTTCTGCTTTACAGTAATTCAAGGCTGAAGTAAAGGGGGATTCTATGATTGGGGTGCCATTACATTTACAAATGTGTGTATAAAGCAAAAGTAAGAGATTTTAAACACAGGTAAGGCGTCCATCTTGACAAGCTATGTGCATGCTCCAAACAACTTAAAATGTAGCTGAAAACAGTCAAAAAATACGTTAATTATTAAAATACTTTTAACATCTCATGCTTTTTTTCTACAAGTTATCAGTTCAGGAAAAATGTTCACAAATGAACACATTCCCCTCTATAAAACAGTTGGAATATTCCACAAGTCACATTAACTGGAATGTGAATTTACTGAAGATCATGGGAAGTTCACTTAGCAAATTAGACAATTTATAAAATAAATTATTAATGAATAAATATTTTAAGTAAATCTTTACAATTTGTATGGATGCTAGCATTTAAACACATTTTTCGTATTTGCCACTTTAAATAGGAACAACTGTACCTTGACTCATACGTGCAATTATATAATCAGCCAATCAGAAGGCAGCAGTGAAATACACGTCAAGAGCTTCATATAGCTTAATATTTGAACATAAAAATGGGGAAATAAATCGGTCTCAGTGACTTTTCATCTCAACGTGGTTGTTGGTGCCAGACAGGCTGGATTGAGTATTACAGAAACTTCTGACCTCAAACACAACAGTCTGCACAGAGTGGTGCAAAAAACAAAAAACATCTGCCAGTTGTTTTCAGCCAGAAATGGCCTTTTGTCATTATCTATGGTCCTAGTTAAACACATTTTTTGGATTTCTTAATTCTTAAAAAAGTAACCGTTTAAAAGCAAAATTCAGCCATGACAACACAGAAACCTTCTTAAAATCACGATGCTTTTATCTGAGATGGATTAACACATTTTTTAATTCTTAAATGCAGTTGAAAAATGCTTTTAAAATTAAAAAGGACTTTAAAAGTTCTGTTCATTTTTAAGTGTTACAAGATATAAATGGCATTGCAATCATGTGAAATCACCCATAAAACGTGCCACATTCATTTCACAAGGGATTAGTCAATTAAGGCTTTTGAAAAGATTTCTAAAAGGGTTCTTCTTGGGTTCCTGTCTCAGTGAATGAGCAGAATGGTTCCAACTTACAGGAACTCTCTTCTAGCGTTCTACATAGAAACGTTTATGGTTTCAGATAAGGCACAAACAGAAGAACCCTCAGAGGTTCTAGACATATCTTTTGAGATTTACACTGCAGTCATTTTGTGAAAAATAATCAAATAAATGCAAATGTTATGTAAAACTTAAAAAAAAAAAAAAAGAGACATTTCTTTTTGTCTGTCTGTTCTCTTTCTTTGTCTTTCTCCTTGCTTTCTTTTCATTTACTTGGTAACTTTCTCAGCACTTCTCTTCCTCTCCTCTGATCTCTCTCTGGGTTTAAAGATTGAGAAAGCGCCGCTGTGTTGATTTGGGGAAAAGGAAAAAAGCCTCCCTTGATCAGCTAAATCTCCTCTTCTCCGTCAGGCCTCCTGCCATTTTCTGTCACTCCAGGAGATGACTGTGTGTGTGTGTGTGTGTGCCTGTGAGTTTCTGTCCGCTTTTTCCTCTCTCCCACTGGCTGCTGAGACTCGGTTCCTGCTCCTTTGAAGTGGCTGCGTGCAGAATGGAGGTGTTTTTGCACGGTGAATTCGCCCCTGACGCCCACAGCGTCCCCGCCGTACGAGTCTGAAGAACGCTGGGGCTCATTTGGGATGGACTTCTTTTTCTCTCGCTTCATAACCAACCTCTTTGTGTTTTGAACTCGAGCATTCACAAGCCATGTAATCTCCAAATTAGGCCTTTCTTTTGCACGCGAGCCGTGTGTTTGAAGTGCAATTATTTTGCTCATTACAAGTTGATTTTATTGTTATACTTTGTCTGGGTTTCTTGAGGTTACGGTGTGACAAAGTTTGAGAAATGTGCGAGAAGGGAAGCTTTAAGGGGCTTTGTGACATGCTCTCTATCTCTCTCATTCCCTTTCTGAGCATCTCTCACTCTCTCTATGCAAAATGAGAAACTAACACTGTCAGTTGAAAGTGCTGCAAAATGACTGATAACACAGATGTGCATCTTTTAAAGTGGTTTAAAGATTCCCAACGTGGCACTATATGAAATATAGCCTCTCTTTATTTCTGAATTTGCTCTGATATGGAAACCCTTAAGATCTCAGATATATGCCTTCTTACTAGCTTGCTGTATATCTATTATTCCAGATCATTTCCGATTGGCTTTACACAAAATGTACACAGGCTGTGTATTGTATGCTTCATATGTGCGTCTGTGCATGCAATCATGCATGCACATTTTGTGTGTGTGTGTATTGAGAGAACATGGTTCAAATTTCACATCAGTCCATTTAAGAACAAAGCAAACATTTGTGTTCCCGTGCACAGGCCAGTTCTAATGACGCGACCGAGTCCGATATCGACTGCTCAAATCAACGTGTAATAATAGACATCACATTTAAGCCGATTTGATATTTAGTGTCTCATTTCCAATTAAGCCCTCAGATATCAGAGCTGCCCAAAATGATGAAGTAAAGCGAGCAGGCCGGAGATTGGCTTCCAGATATGAGCTAATAGCTGCACCAGTCATTAGCCACTTATAATTGGCAAAAAAAAGAGTGTTTTAATGTGGTACTGGAAGTCTTAATAGAAATCCTTCACAATGCCCTACAGTATTCGTTTTTTAAATGTTACAACATGAGGAGGATTAAGAGTTGCAGGAAGTTGCATGTGAAATGTTTGATAATGGATTTGTACCACGCTGGTTCTTCCCTCAGGCGTATTTACCCAGTTAATACCAAAGCTTCCTGGATGCAAACAACACACGGTGTGTAGGACCACGGTCCCAGAAATGAACCGAGAAATATTATTAATATAAATATTTTCTTGCATGAGTGCAAGAATGTTGAGTTTCACACAAGGCATTAGTAAAGCAGATTTCAGTGTAACTTTAAAGAATTGATTTTCTGGAGGAATGCACACACACACACACACACACACACACACACACACACACACACACACCCACTCACACACACACACTAATACATATATGCATCCAGCCCATCTGTAGAATATGAATGAATACCAGAGATGCAGATTTCAATATGTTTCCCTTTACTTTAAAGGAGGACCCATTGATTCAAAACTTACTTATACAAGAGGGCACAAGGGCTGTGCATAAATCATGTGCAGCTATGGGACATTTGGGAGCAATGTGTTGCTCTCCAAAACCATTACGAAAACACTGTCTTTATGAGGGAATCTCTTTAGGAAGAATGGAGATGCACTTCAGACCCACAGACCTACATCCTTCTAAAAAAAAGGAGTTTGAAGGGATGAATACAGACTGAAAGCTTAATTGCATAATTCATGAAAGGATTCTACATGAACGCCTATGGTAACTCAAATAACCACACTTTACAAAGATGGTGAGCAGAAAAGAATCTCAGTCCTCGGAGAGCATGGGCTACAACAGCAGAACACCACATCAGGTTTGCCTCCTGGAACAGAACAAGAACAGGAATCTGAGGCTAGATCTGGAACAGATTCACCGAAACTGGACAGCTGAAGATTGGAAAAAGAACAGATGATGTTTTTCTGATGTTTGACAAGTTCAGCGTGATGGTGCCAGTGCACTTCACCTGATCATGTCACATGACGGGCTGCACCTGAATCACATTATAGTATAATGAGTACTTGTATTTAAGTCATGTACTGTCAAGCACACTTTCTCTTAATTATATACATATGAATCTGCATTAGTGAGTCGGTACAAAAAGATTTTGCATTTCCAAACTTTTCCAACACAAAATGAAATGCTTCACAAAAATGTTTGTATGTCAGTAATGAAAGCAACACATTACATAACAGACCACTGTTCGGGGGGAAAAAAACATAATGAAGGCTGCTGGGTTTTGCACGCAAAAAATAAGAAGCAAGTGTGACAAAGTCTCCAGAAGAGCTGTGGCAGATTCTCCAAGACACTCAGTAAAACTCATCAGTTAATTACTGTACAGCACGATGCAGAAGGCTTAGACACATGCAAAGACTCGCTGTAAAGCAAAGATGCCTTCGAATATAATGAAGATGTTTCTACATAAAAGAAAACACTATAAAGTGCAGTAAACAGTAATAAACTAAAGGAAGTCAATATTCTGTGCCTTTTTTCTTAAACAGTGTCCCCAAATACAATGTGTGCAGTTTTATAAGGAAATTAGCTTTTAAGTTTTACTTGGAGAATCTGCCACAGCTCTTCTGGAGACTTTGACTGTCACACTTTCTTCTTTTTTTGCATGCAGCACCCTTCATCATGTTTTATGTATGAAAATGTTATGTAATGTGCTGCTTTCATTACTGACATACAAAAATTTTTGTGTAACAAAATTTTTTGCAGGAAAAGTAAAATTCATTAATTCCTTCATTCATTATCTTCCGCTTTATCCTGCTAGTCGGGGTCACGGGGTGGCTGGAGCCAATCCCAGTGTCATTTGGCGAAGGCGGGGTACACCATGGACAGCTCGCCAGTCCATCGCAGGGCCAACACACACTCACGCACACATTCACACCTACGGGCAATTTAAAGTGACAAATCAACCTAACATGCATGTCTTTGGACGGTGGGAGCAAACCGGAGTACCCGGAGGAAACCCACTCAAGCACGGGGAGAACATGCAAACTCCACACACACACACACACATACATATATATATATATATATACATACATTATATATATATATATATATGAGGTAAATGAAGATCTAGACGTATTTGTGGTATGTATAAACCAGGATACACTAATAGACTCAGGGTACACACATACATCAGCTTACTAATAAACGGCACACACAAACTATTTGTTTTGTAGCTTCTGCCTTTCATCGAGCTCAGAGATGGTGCTGTGTTTCATGTTTTTTTTTTTCCTCTCTGTTGCCTCTCTTTACTCTTTGCTCCTCCTCGTCTTCCTCACGCTTAATTCCATTGACGCTAAATAAACTTTATCCACAATAATAGCTGCTGGCAGGCCGCCCGTGAGAACAAAAACACAGACATCATGACAGGTTCAAAGACAGTGTCCTCTCACTTGCTCGTTCTCTCATTCTCTCTCTCTGTTTCTGACTCTAGTTCATCCCTCTGTCTCTCTGACGTTTGTACCCTCTCTAGTTCTCGTCCGCCTTTGGTTTTCGTGCGAGAGAAAGCTCTTTGTCTGGTAAACGGCTCCATCGGTTTTGATCCAGGCGTTTATTAGCTGGAGAGTTTAATTAAAAAAGGCCATTCATATGAAAATGGGAGTTTGATAGTGATTGCTGTCCCCAGCAGCCTCTCGCTTCTACTTTTAATTAGAAGCCTGGTTGATTGACATCAAGCCCTGCTGGCTGCTTACTGACATACTCACTCTTTTTTTTCCCTCTGTACTTTTTCACACACACACACATACACATTTAATACATGCATACAATAACACAAAGGTCATTAAGGAATACACAGCACATCAAAGATCCAGCACACTTTTTGACGCTTCTTGGTAATTAGCAAGGTGTGTGTGTGGTTCAGTTCTGCACAAATATACACAGTTAATTCACTGTGGCCTTGTTCGTCATGCTCTGTGCACATTATCCAGACATACAATATAATTGCTTGCCAAAGAGCATCCTTAAACGCTAAACCTGCTTCCGACGCTGTAGCAAACGATACACCCCTGTACATTTCATTGTTCATTATTTTCCTGAATAATCGGTGTCACTGATGGATTTATTCTGGCTGATAAATTGTGATTTACTCAGTATCCTCCTCGTTTCTGTTTCCTTACAACATTTCTAAGCTCAATTAATGCTTCCTGTTTTACACCAGATCAAGAATGAGGCCATTAAGGTGTAAAGGCAGGTGCAAGTACAGGTTTTATCTTTTATTAAAAAAAAAAACCCCAGCAAAGCAAGCAAATCAGAAGGGCAATGAAATACTTGGTAAACAAACATAAAATCCAATAAACAGGCACAGGTAAGGTGACCGTCAAACAGGTCCTGAACTAGGCAGCGCACACAGGAGAAAGGTAAATAAAGCCGAAGTCGGAAGCAAAACAGAACATAAGGAAAGGCTTAGAAACATCACAGGCATAGTACCGGACTTGATGTATGCATATGAGTGTGTGTGATTGTAAATGGGGGAATTAAATCAGTTATCAGGTAAGAGAGAATAACTGGAGTGAATGCATCATACAGGGACTGATAATGTGAGCCAAGTAGACAGTGACGCTAAGGCTTGAGCAGACACAAGTGGTACATGTGGTTAGTGATTGGCAATAATATTATATATAATAATATGTCCCAGGATAGTTTGGGAACAGTTATGGAAGAGTGAAAATGTCCTAATTCATTCCTCTCATTAATAGCCCAGGTCAAGACATGTTCTTTCAGCATTAACTGGTTGTGGACAGGATTCTTATCCCTTCTGATGACAAGCTATTCTGCAATCCTATGCTAATTAAGGTTGGAGAACAGTAACCTGTATCTACACACCAGGTTGGTCAAAACTCAACTCAAAGGATTTGGATATCCAGCATGATTCCAAATGTAAAAAATGTTCACGCAACAAAAATCAAAACTTATTTTCAAGTCACTGAGAATTAATTTATTAGATTAGAAAATATTTGTCTGGTTTTTACATGGACTGAACTTAGCTAACAGTGTCAGTGGTAAGTTGCTAGAATCATTTGAAATGGTATTGAATTAGATTTAATAGCCTTGACAGAAAAAAAGAACAACTGTAGTATTTTGCAAGATTAGTGGAGACAGGGATGGCTATTGCTTTTCTTTCTTGATGTTGCTAGTTGGATAAGAGATTAGCACACATTTTCATCCATTAGCTTTTTAACAAAAGAGTCCAGTACGTGTCACCGAATGTGATTAAGAATCACAATTCAAAGGAAAAGGTTGCTTTGACCGAAATGCAACCAACCAACCATTGACTTCTCCCAGAAATTTTCTGAAAACTCATGAATATCATGTTTGCTCACGGCTAACTTCTTTAAACCTAACTCTTGAAGGTCTGCTAGACCTGTGACTACAAACCTCATTTCCAGAAAAGTTGGGACACTTGCAATAAAAACCGAATTCTGTAATTTGTTAATTCACTTGAACCTTTATTTAACAAAGGACAAAGAGAAGGCTTTCACTGTTTACAATAACAAATTTAATTATATTTGTTAACCATAAACAAATGTAGAAATTGATGGCTGCAACACAAAAAGTTGGGACAGAGGCAAAATAAGAGGTTATACAGGTAACGCTGGAAGGTTCCACAATTATCAGTTTAACTGGTAACAGGTGAGGTCATCCACCAAAGGCTTAGACTTTGCAAGCAAGGATGGGTCATGGTTCGCCACTTTCGTCAGTCAGTTAAAATACAATGTTTCTCAGTGCAAGATTGGGAAGAATTTTGCTCTTTCACCATCTACAGTTCATAATATCATGAAAAGATTCAGGGAGTCAGGGGAAATCTTTGTGCATGAAGGCCAAGGGTAGAAACCGCTGCTGAATGTGCGTGACCATCGAGCCCTCAGGTGGTATTACTTGAGAAAGTGTCATGATACCATGATGGACAGACACATGGGCTTGAGATTACTTTGGAAAATCATTGTCACATAACACAGTCCACCATTGTATCAGGAAATGCAACCTGAAAGTGTATTATGAAAAGAGGAAGCCAAATGTTAATTTTGTGCAGAAACACCAGTGAGTTCTCTGGGCCTGAAGTCATCTTAGATGGACTGAAAGACATTGGTCAGACCAGTCCAGGTTTCAGCTTGTGTTTATGAAAAATATACATCAGATTTCATGTGCGAAAGATGAAAAAGGCCATTCAGACTGTTACTAATGAAAATCGCAAAAAAACAGTATCTGTGATGGCATGAGGATGCATCAGTGCCCACAGCATGAGTGATCTGTACATATGTGAAGTTACCATTGATGCTGAGGCTTATATTGGTATTTTGGACATATGCTGCCCTCAAAACAACATCTTTTCCAAGGAACTCTATGTCTATTTTAGCAGGATAGTGAGAGAAATCAGCAAGATTCTGCACAAGATACAACAGTGTGGCTTGACAGGCCTGCCTGCAGTCCAGATCTGTGCCCTATTGAAAATGTAAGGCGAATCATGAAGAGGAGAATCAGACAACAGTGACCACGGACTATTGAAAAACTGCAACAATTAGTATGTTCAATTCCCAAACGATTAATAAGCATCATTAAAAGAAAATGTGATGTGTCACAGTGGTAAACATGCCCCTGTCCCAACTTTTTTGAGTGTGTTGCAGGCATCAATTTCTACATTTGTTAATGTTTAACATATAGAATTAAGTCATTGAAAACACTGAAAATCTTTTCTTTGTCCATTTTTCTGTTTAATAAAGCTTCAACTGTATTAACAGATTTCAGTTTTTATTGCATGTGTAGAAAGTGTGTTAACTTTTCTGGAAATGAGGTTTGTACAGTCTTACTCTGAACAGCTTATGGAGTCACATGATCAAAAATACCACTCAAAAGTTGGTGCATTCTTAATTGAAATGATAATAATCAGTGAGATTGCAACTTTGAAGATCCTGAAACCTGTGGCCAGACCTTCAATAAGTAACCTAAATTTTGGTTTGAACTACATGTACCTTGACTTTCATCTAAGTCTCGACTTGGACATAAGTGTATGAGATGCAGATTTTGATTTGGAACTTACTAAATTTCAGATGCATAAATAACTACTTTTCTGACATTGCTTATATAACTCAAACTCAAACTACATGGAACAGCAATACATTAAGATGACCAGGGTGCCCAAATCATTTATTACTCAAACTGAGTAGCAGCTTAGGAACTTTAGATGAGAGCTTTTGACTTTGAGAGCTGTTACCTGGGACTCGACTTGAACGTAAGGATAAGGTACATGCCTGCAACATTTGTAGATTCATCCCTGATTTATATCCCTTTACTGAATGATCACAAGTAGACAAAATGCGTTTTACCAGTATAACAGCCTCATTGTGGTTGCAAACTCGGCTTGTTTAAACAATTAATTAAAACCTTAACATCACTATACTTGTCCGTGATCATTCAAATTATTCTCCCCTTACCATTTTGCAATGATCTTAACAATATATGGATTTTGGCAAACTTCAGAAACCACAATTTTGGACTGCAGTACATCTATAATGAACTCCATACATTGCCTGTTAGCGTATAAAACCAGCATCAATCCTTATGAGACCGAAAACAGTTTACTTCTCTGTGTCTAGGGAAACTGTATAAGTTTAGAGGGTCTACTTATAGTTCAGAGATACTGTTTGTAATCCAGGGACACAATTCTTAGAATTTAATTGGAAAAGAGCAGAATATGCATGCCATGAACACAACCTGCCAGTATATATTTCCCCAACTCCCTCGCTTTCTGTACATTTTTCCAATCACTTCTATCAAACCTCATCCCATCCCGTCAGACTTCATTTGCGCTTGCGTGTGCCTGCTTTGTTTGCTTTGCCTGCCGTTTGGGTTTGATTTGGCCGAGAGTGAGCACTCGCAGACGAGTGGAAGCGGAGGCAGAAGAGTTTGAGGGCCAAAACCTTGTTCCAATTACGACGGCTTCATTACAGCTGCTTCCCGGCTCTTCTCTCCTGCTCCATATTTCAGGGCTGTGCCCTGAAAGCCCTGCTGTTGTTTTTTCATATTGACTGATTTCCTGTACAGCCTTGTTTAATGTATGTGGAAGCAAGATGCAGATATCGTCCAGTAGGAGGCAGCGATGGGGAGGGGGGAACTGCAGTTTCTGAAGATGGCATGCGGGTTGCATACAGCAGCGATTCTACTGTTTCTTTATTGAATTAGAGTGCGGCGAGCAGGAGATCCTGGGCATTCACTCAACTCAGTTTGGCTTGCGGTTGACGTCTTTAAAAGTCACGGCAAAAAATAACTTAAGGCCAGTTAAGTAGGGTCAAAAAAACTTCTTTGTATTGCTATATATGCAAAACAGTGCTTTTACACATCACATCCAATTTAATATCATATTTTATGTTTTTTT
>JAOVVH010000001.1:7533415-7545691 GCA_028566435.1 Scorpiodoras heckelii
TGTGCTCCTGAGCCGAGCTCAGTGTACAGCGAGAGGCATGAGGCATGCAGCGGCGCTTTCTTTGAGGTCCACGGCTCTTTGATCTGGTTCTGCAGCCTGTGCCGGGGGTGTCGAGCTTGTCAGCCACTCTGATGGAGCGATAGGCCTCCCTCTCTCCTCCTCTCCTGCTCCTGCCGTCCGCCGCCTCAATGCCTCCCTTCATGCGCACTGAAGGCCACATTATGGGGCCGAAAGGAGTGGGATATCCTGCGCTCCGACCCTACAGGTCACAGGTCGTGGGGGAACAGGCGCATGGATGAAAAGAGTCCATAATTATGCCGAAAACAAAAACTACCTTGTCCCCCCATCCCCCATCCCCATCCCAAACAACTATTTTTGGTGGGAAGGCAAGAAAACAGGGGCAATTGAGATCAAGATGGTGGCAGTTTTTTCTTTTCCTGGGAAACGCCGGACTTATCGTGATTTGCGCTACCTCATCACAGGCATCGTCGATTGGCCGAGAGCTGCTGCTTATCTGATGGTGATTGGCTGAGGCCTGCAGGGACAGGAAGTGACAGCGTGGTTCCCACAGTACCACCCTGGGAGAAATGTGAGGTACTATACACACACACACACACACACACACACACACTACTGCGACTGGAACACAGAGACTGTGTGTTTTTGTGCTCGGACGTCTCCACATGCTTGTGAAGGTCATGAGCCGTCTGCCCCCATGTCTGTCTGTCTGTCTGCATTCATGCGCTGCTGCTTCCACAGGACGTGGGCATAGCATTGAGGAATACGTATGTAGATATAAAGAGGAGGATGGAGATTTGAGACGGGGGTTAGATGTTTGGCACTGTCTACGGCATCCGACTAATATCTGAACTCACTGATGCTGAACATACTGATAAGCTATCATCATATAATCACTTCTGCTGAAACTGTTCAGCAGTCATAACAAAACGATGTCAGCTCAGGTGCGATTGTAGCTTTTTTTCAGCTTCAAGTAATTGTGTTTCCATCAGCGAGGGGGAGAAAGAGGTAGTGAGCCCATGAGAGGAGATGGCACAGCATCTCAAACGGAAGCACCTTTTCAACAGTTGGCCCCTCACCATCGCACCATGAGGTTGAAAGGCCATGGGTGGTTTTACAGTTAGAAGAAGTGTCACTTTTCCTTGAATCTGGGCTCTCTTCCTGCTACTTGATTTCAGAATGATTCTCCCATTTTAGCTTTGTGCTTGCTTAAACTTAATTGAAACTTATTGAACATTTCCCTTAAGCAGATTTTTAAAGATCAGTTAAAATCACAGGATATTATTCAGTTATTATTCATGTTAAGTTGAAATGCATTAGTCAGTAGATAGAAAGAAACTAAAGGGACGGTTAATATTGATGATGAAATATGAAGCTACTGTTACAATCCTGACATTGATTATTTTACAATAACAGCATGTTCCAATATGTTTATTCCTTTTATAGCACAGCAATTTGGCAAGAAACCAAGAATGTATTTATTTTTCAACGAATAAAAAGTTATACATTTATCATCACATCTAATGTTGTGGAACGTCTGTGAAACACGTTAGATCCTGTTATCATTTACAGTACAGCAGGTATAAACAGACATTTTCAGCTGAAACTGAAAAAAATGCACCTTGTCATATAGCCAAGAAACCAGAACGTTCTCCGTCCTGAAGTCTCTGTCTGGAAAACCTCCTGTTAAAATGCATGCTGAAATTGAAGACTCCTCTAATAAGTGTTAAATAAAACTTTTAACAACTTTTAACAGGTCGTGTGGAGAGTCAACCGTGTACATCACTGTTGTTTTTTTGGGTTTTTTTTAGGAAATGTGTTAAATCATGCTGGTTAGTACCACTGGTACCACTCCAGGTGTGAGCTCGCTCACCGTCAGCCATATTTAATACTTTATTTAAAACTTACAATCCTTCAGTCACAGGTGTAGGACTTTAACCACTGAACTAGCAGATGCTGAGACATTGGCTGTCCACTTTCAGGCCACCTGAGCTTAGCCTTGAACCTTGTTTTTCCTCATACAAAGAGCCACTAACATTGACATTATTAGTATTTTAGGAATCCGGGCTAGATATAAAGACCTAGTGACATGGCTAAACCTATACTTCAACAGGGATTATTAATATTATTAGACTCAAAAGTATGGTATGAAACAAAATGTGTAATAAGATACAGTCTGGGGTAAGAGATATTTACATCCAGTAGGCATGGGTAAGAGGTACTGCACAGATGTATGAGGTAGGCAGGAGTTGCGTAGAAAGGAGCTTAACCCTTATTTTGATATTTGTATTGCTAGAAATAAAGCACAACTGATACAGGGAAAGAAAACATGATGCAATCACCTCAGAGTTGATTCCTTTGCTATGACAGCACATCTCAAAGTGTTTTATTCCTTTTATACCACAGCAATCTGCCAACAAATCCATTTTTATGAACTAAAAAACAACAAATCATAGCAGATCTTTACACCAGATAGCACAAAAAGCCTGCATGGGTATTTGGGAGTTATCGTAAATTCCTTATGGAGTAAATTTGCACAAGGAGAGTTATGGAGGGTTATGGAGTTACGATGGCATTCATATATATTTTACAATTGTGCTGGTACGCTCAGTTTTGGCCGTGCGTGGGTGGAAGAAGTGTCGACCCTCGACGGCCCACGCTGGCCTCACACTGGCCTCATGTTAGCCCAGTGCTGGCTCTCTGATTTAGGGCAAACAAAGCACTCCTCACTGCCATGCATGCATGATGGATGGCAGCAAGGTGAGGGGAGAGAGGATGAGAGAGACACAGAGTGAGAGAGAGAGAGAGAGAGGAACGAGGGTCTCCCTGACCACCCAGGCATGTCTTTACGAGCTCTAGAGGGAGTAGGCCTCAGGCCTCAGGCACTCTCAGATTCCTCTGGGAGATTCACGATCGGTCCGATGAGGAATGCGGCGCGAGGCCACGTGCCTGGCCACACTGTCAGGTAGGAAGAGAGGATGTGTTCGGTGGGTGGGGATGCATCCAAGTTTGTCCAAGTGTGTCTAAGTTTATGAATATATATATGAGTGTAAGTATAAGAGGGATTGAATGTGTGTGCATTTATACACCGTATATTATTGGGTTTGTTTATTTACTATATATGCAATTATCTGCAGGATATCACAATATAAATGGGCAGTGAAGCTCAGTGGCTAAGATGTCGGACTATTCACCAGAATGTTGTGAGACCAAATCCTACCACAGCCAAGTTGCCACTGAGGAACCTTGAGCAAGGCCCTTAAACCCTCACCATTTTATGCAAATGAGATCAAATGTAAGTTGCTCTGGATAAGGGTGTCTGCCAAATGCCTCAAATGTAAATCTTTTCTGTGCTTGTGTATCTGTACTAAAGGATATATTGTGACGTCAGCAGTGCAGGACACTGCTGGGAAGCCAGCAGACACATAACTGGTTCTGAAGATTCAACAAACTTTGCAGAAACACAGAACTAGGAGCACACATGCATGCATCAATGGAGAGAGACACACACACATGCACACACCAACATTGGGGAGGGAAGATAAACAAGCACCCAAGTGTCCAGCTCGCACTGCATGCTGGGACCTCCCGTAATGACGCCCCTTCAAATCTGGAAGTCGACTCAGACTCCGTACAATCCAGTGGCCACTGATACGATATTTATATAAAACTACAGGTGATGTCTAATGTGTGTGTGTGTGTGTGCACATGCATTTGTATACAGTGAACAACACTTTAAAAGTATATGTGGATGTGGTTGCACTTGAGAAGAATATATTTGTGCTATGACTGGGAAATAATCAACAGGATGGCGTGACATGAAGCATAAATTTCTGATCACTCCCAAGCTGACGGTTTTCCAAAAACAGCAAATCCTGAAGCATTTTAATCCTCTTATACGGCAGTGATTTGTCAACAATTAAAATTCTTTTTAAAAACACAAGACGTGGTATATTTTATCCATTAATAATTACATTTAATGATGAGGAACGTCTCCAAAATGTTAGTTCCAGTTATTGCTTGTTATAACAGCCATATACAGCAGTTCCCCAGGCATGCATTTTTATCCTCTCTCTCTCTCTCTCTCTCTCTCTCTCTCACACACACACACACACCCACAAATGTCCATCCATCCATCATCTTCCACTTTATCCCTCTAGTCAGGGTCACGGGGAGCTGGAGCCAATCCCAGCGTCATCTTGCGAGGGCGGGGTACACAGTGGACAGGTCGCCAGTCCATCGCATGGCCAGCACACACTCACACACATTCACACCTACGGGCAATTTAGAGTGACCGATCAACCTAACATGCATGTCTTTGGATTGTGGGAGGAAAAAAACGGAGTACCCGGAGGAAACCCACAAAAGCACGGGAAGGACATGAAAACTCCACACAGAACGGCCCGGACCGGGTATCGAACCCGGATCGTCTTGCTGTGAGGTGACGGTGCTAACCACTACACCACTGTGCCGCCCTACACACAGAGGTAATAAGACAAAAGAAATGCAGCTTTACATGTTACTGAAAAACGATAACCGTTATCCTGAAGACTGACAATGTATTGACTGTTAAAGCATGCTGACACTGGAGACTCCTTCCAAAAAGTTCTCCTAATGGAAAACTTGACCATTGCACATCTGTTTATGTCCATAATACAAGCGGATTGGTTGATGTACAATACATTAGAACCAGTGATGAGCTTTGAAGCACTTTTCATCCAATCAGAATAGAGAATTCAACAGTGCTGAACAAAGAACATTGAAAAATATTTAAAGTGTCTATGCTTTTACGTACATTACATAGCAATGCAAGCCTGTGCATGTGTAGTGTGTGTGTATATATGTGATATACAGTCACACAAACACATCTGAAGTGGAATGAATGGTCCCGAGCCCACCTGAGAGAGGGATATAAACTAGTGACAGGGAAAGAAAACAAGCAAAGTGGATAGAAATTAAATTCTAGCGCTTTATTACTGCGCGGGATTTACAACAGCTCGCTTTTTAAGTCTTCTCGTTGAAGTTGTAAAACGCTGAGCTTTTTATGGCGGGGAGGAGAACTAGGTAATACACTAGAGGGGTTGAGAATGAGGATCAAACCAAAACAGGAAAAGATGTCAGAGTGTCTTAAAACAGGGAGTTCGGGGATGTGGGTCACGGGAGGGTGTCTTCTTCTCTGTCCCTCTCTCCATCTCCCACTCTCTTTCTCTCTTTCTTGAGAGAACTCGAACTAGGTAATACACTAGAGGGGTTGAGAATGAGGATCAAACCAAAACAGGAAAAGATTTCGGAGTGTCTTAAAACAGGGAGTTCGGGGATGTGGGTCAAAGGAGGGTATCTTCTTCTCTGTCCCGCTCTCCATCTCCTACTCTCTTTCTTGATTCTTTATCTCTCAAGCTTTGGAAACAAAATAACCAGAATAACGTCTGCATCCGAAAAGCACTGGATCAAGTCGTTGCAGAGCAACACGCCCTGATGAAACAGACATAAGCCTAATTTATTCAGTTTGAAATGAAATACCGGCTGTCCGTGTTGTGAAATTGGATTGTTGTTTAAGAACTAGAGTTCTTACACTTAACACCCCACCTTCTTCTTCCCACAAGTGTTAAACAAATCTGACAACTTTTTCTGTTTGTTTGTGAAGGTCAGTAAAAGTGTGTGATGACTAAGATTGCTAAGATTTACTACCCTTGTACATCTAACAACCCCCCCCACACACACACACACACGTACACACAATCAGCTCAGCTAACATACTTTGCACTTTTATTTTGTCAAGCCACACTGTACAGATCGTACACTTTATCCATTTATAGTTACATTGAAATTTTTCGAAGTTCCTGTTAGCACTTACGATGTAACAGCTATAAACAGTTGGTTTTTTTTCCAAAAAACCCTCACAGGTAGTCACAGGGTGTACTAAACCAAGAAACCAGAAAGTCCTACGTCCAAAAGACTTTTCGGTGAAAGCTCAGAGACGCAGCTTTACCTTTGACTGTTACAGAGTGCCAACACAGGAGACTCCTTTCAGAATTGTTATACAGGATGTGTCCTCAAAGAAAACTTCACCATATCAACAATTCCCTTTTTTAAACACATGTTTTATTTCCCTTTGATTCAGGAGACAACATTACTTTTCTTCATTTTCTCCAAGTGGCTGGTAATTAAGTATATTAGGTAGACATACCTAATAAACTGGCAACAAGGTATATTTCTAAGAATAATGTACAAGTCTCATTGTTGTTTTGTGTGCCGTTTAAAATAAGTTCGTCAAATAATTAAGTCGAACCATCCGAATGACTTGCGCTCCACTTTTACCATTTTTGCTAATAAAAAATGGAATAAATTTGCACTTATGTCAATTCTTCACTTATTATTTCTTTAGTTCTTACAATAGAAAGGAACACGCCTTCCTCTGATATAGCTATAAGACGTCGGTTACCCAAAAAAGAACTCCAGAAGACTTAAAGAAGAAATGCTGGTGGCTTTGCATACTCTAGAAAATAACTAGTAATTACATGCAATCTAATCTAATTAGTAATTACTAGAAAGAATGTAGTAAATGTTTAAGAATAGTATTTAACATGGAAATTTGACAATGTGTAAGTAAGTATTTTCCAGTTCATACCAAATAGCACTTTATTAAATACTCTACAGAGCTTGGAAGCTGACAAAAGGATCTGAATAAGAATTTTATAGGTTTTAATTAAATAAGTCATATTAAATTCATTTTTTTTCTAATAAAATAAATAATCAGCAATGGTGTAAGTCTTGCCTGTAATAATGCAGAATTCAAAATTATGGATTACAGTTTGGAGAATTAAAAACATTAAAAAAAAAAACAGAACCTTACATACAAATATCTAAAACTTAAATGTCAAAAATGCAAAATTTATGTAGGGTAGTTCAAAAGTTAAGCATCTTGGACTCACATAGAAAGGTCGCTGCTGTCAGACGGGTCAAACTAATTTTTTTTTTACGTTCTACTCAAATAGCTTTTCTACAATGATGTTAAACACTCTATGCATAAGCATATAAGCTAAAACAACTATTTAGGGAACATTCGTAGCCTGCTGGCAATTCTTAGCTAGTTCATTTTGGCCATTTCTTCAAATCAGCTATCAGCTAAAATCTTTAGGTGCACTTACCTCATTAGGAACGTCATATCTTCTGTCATGACATCATCGACACAAGCACAAGAAAGGACTGTGATTGGCTAGATCACTTTAAAGGTATCCTAGGGTCTTCACTTTTGCCATAACATACCATGACGATTTTGATTACGTTTATTACGAATTGATATTTAGGTATATAGGTTTCTGATTTATTTTCTCATCTCAAAACTCTACTCTGTAATTCCAAATGATATGTTAAATGTATAAACAAATACATACAAAATTCATATTCAAATACTTTTGGCAGCTTCCAAACTCTGTATTATTCTTCTTATTAATACTCTGTATTAAGTACAGTATAGTAACTTACGCAAAAACTACAAAGCTTCTATATCAGTACTTCAGCAAGTATAAGGCAATCATTTTGCAGAAATTATCTCTGTAGCAATCAGAGCAATAAAATAAACTGTAAAACGAAGTGCATTTGCTATGTGGGATTTAATTATTGATTAATCTCATCTTTATTACATTCAGAACATAAACAATAATACTATGTACATACTGTATACAAGTAACTCCTTTGGAGTACAATGGAAATGGATTTGTAAAATGAAGTACAATTTGTATATTAAACACTTTATACAGTAATTAAACAGGAACTACTGAGAGTTTCATTATTTTTTGCTAAGCAGTCAACAGATATAGTTTGTAGTTAGAAGTAAATAGTTATACTCATGATTACTATGTAACTGGATATCCAATAGTCACATTTGTTATGACTCGGAAAATCCCTACCCATCACATACGAGTCATTCACCACAAATCCCCCATATTAAATACTAGATAATTACCACATAATCACCTACTAGATAACAGGTAATTAACACATGCGTATTATTTCTAGGTATTTACCACGTACTTACTTACCGGTTAATTACGTACTGTAAAACAAAGTGCAACCAAACTTTTGATCAGACTTCATAAACAAAAGTCCACCAATCAAAATCAATTTCCATTAAAAGACTGGAACATACAGCATTATTTTAAAAAAAATTGTAAAAAAAAAAAGATTACAATTTCTGTCACACTGTGTCACAGCATCTTTTAGTCACCGAGTCACCTTTTCCACTTCAGACAAGCATACAATGCTATTTTGGAAAGTTTCCATTTGTGTTTTCTTATATGCAAATGTACAATTTGCTTAGAAACGGCTCAACATAAGTCTCCCCTCTTATTAGGGGAGACCTAAGGTTTCAGAGGAAGTGCATTACATTTTACACAGGACTTGCTTTTTGCTCCATCCAAGGTTATTTACAGGTAGCAAAACCACACCAAAACTTCTCTAAAACAGAACCTGGCCTGAAATGGCTCATCGGTGTCCCCACGGTGCGAAAAAGCCATATAAGGAACTGCAGTAGTGCTGCTATCTGTTTCCATCTCGAAAAATTTATGAACTCGCACTGACTTTGTGAGGCATCTGCACAATCAGAGTTCCTCTGCTAACCCAGATAAATTAAGCTTGGAGATGTACATCAGTAAAAGCTGAGTTAAGACACAGAGCTCCACTTCCTGATTGACACGCACTGATAAAGGGAGGGATGTGATGGGCTGTGTACATGTCAAGTCAAAGCTGTGCCACTATTTTTACAAGTTCTCTAGTGTTATGAGTAGTACATGTAGCATCAGGGTCACACTTCATGCTTGGGGGAGCACAGAAATACACAGTTGAGACATTACTCTGTTAGTTGATCACGATTTAACAGTCACTACAACGTCACGATATATAAATTGAATTCATAGTGAGATAATTTGGGTGGTTTTTGGGGATTTTATAATAAAACTAAACTAAAATGATAAGCACAATGGCTTTTTCCTGACTGTTCTTGACTTAAATGTATATGTATGTTAAACCAGTGAAACCGTTAACCATATCCTGAACACAATGATCTTTTTTTAACTAACTTGTATTCCAGTTTAGTTTGCCAGTTCCCATTCTTTTATCTAGAGCCCACCATCTCACATTCACCCTCTCACTTATACATTCGGTATAGCAGAGCTGAACATGCTTGGAGTAGAGCACTAATCACACTAATCCATATAAATGAGCTAAACCAATGCCTATGATTGGCTAGAGTCACAATGTCAGAGAATGAGTTTGTACTAATGATTAAGATTGATTAATGGTAAATGCCATTTTTATTGACGTTTACCACCGTCGATACTGATTAGTCACAAGGTATTGCTTAATATTCTTCATCAGCAGCTTTGACAGTAGTTCTGGCTTTAATAATAGGATTGACAGTTGCTAAGAGATAACGTTATCACTTTCATGTCAGGCCACATCACAACACACCATTTTGGAATAGTTTATACTTACTGTTAGTTTCATGGAAATGTCACTGACTCTGAACAAGTAACTGGGTCTTCATCAAGAACTTGATGGAGTTGGACTTGTCTCATCAGATGTCGTCTGGGATTTTGGCTGTGTTTAGCAAAGGACACAAGCTAATTTGCTCCAGAGGAATTCATTTTCACTATTGAAGTTGATGATTCATGTTTGGGATTACAATCACAGGTTTTAGATTATACCTAGTGAGGAAAAACTAGCATGAATTTGTCTTCAGAGAATATTGCGTCATCTTGTACAGTATATATACTCCAAACTGTCTCCAAAGGCAGTTTAAGAGTTTTAAAATATGATTTGTTAGATCACTATATTTCTCTATTAGTTAAACCACGACCCACCATGGGAAATCCCAACCTAATTCTATGAATATGACATCATTATGAATCACAGTGAATCAATTTCCTGCTTCATGAATACGCTCCATTTTTGTAACCTTAATCAACATTTTTGAATGATATCAGGGTGGCAGTATGTGAACTGATTATACATTTTGGCATTAGTCAGTGCCTTAATGCTGCATGTGGCCTTATATGATGACATTTTGCTTTCATTCTTTGTTCTTTACTTTACTTTACTTGCATTCCCACTGAGGGATTGAAATGTTTAAAATACAAATCAGAAGTGCAGATTTCAAAATGTTGTGACTTTGGTCAATTCTTGGTTGAAGGGCAGTAAAATGCCACTTGTTAGATCTCTAGACATACACTCACTTGTTAACACTTTATTAGGAACATTATACTAATACTTGGTAGAACCTCACTTTGCTTTCAGAACAGCTTCAATTTTTCTACAAGATGTTGCAAACATTCCTTTGATATTCTGGTCCATGTTGACATGATTTCATCATGCAATTCCTGCAGATTTTGCAGGTGCACATTCATGTTGCAATTCTCACGCTCTACATCGTCTACTGGATACTGGGAAAGCCACTGAAGAACACTGAACTCATTGCGATGTTCATGAAACCAGTTTGAGATGACTTGCTTTGTGACATGGTGCATTATCATGATGGGAGTAGCCATTAGAAGATAGTAAATTGTGGCCATGAAGGGATACACATGCTCAGCAACAATACTCAGATAGTCTGTGGCATTCAAGTCAAGTCAAAAAGTCTGTGGCATTCAAGTCAAGTCAAAAAGTCTGGCAATCAAGTGATGATTGTTTGATAATGAGCCCAAGATGTACCAAGAAAACATTCCCCACACCATTACACCACCCCCACCAGCCTGGACTGTTGACACAAAGCATGTCGGGTCCATACATTCATGCTATTGGGACCAAATTCTGACCTTATCATCTGTGTGACTCAGCAGAAATCGAGATTCACCAAACCAGGCTAAATTTTGCCAGTCTTCAACTGTTCACTCTTGGGGAGTCTGTGCTCACTGCAGCCCCAGCTTTCTGTTCTTGGCTTACAGAAGTGGAACCTGATGAGGTCCTCTGCTGTTGCTGCACATCTGCACATTTATCTGCACATTCCGAGATGCTTTTCTGCTCACCACAATTATATAGAGTAGTTATCTGAGTTACTGTAGCCTTACGGTCAGCTTGAAACAGTCTGGCCATTCTCCACTGACCTCTGAAATCAACAAGGCATTTCTGTCCACTGGATACGGTGCCATTCTGAGTAAAGCTTAGAGACTGCTGCGTGTCCCACAATAAAAAAAATCCCAGGAGATCAGCAGTCATAGAAATATTTAAACCAACCAGTCTGGCACCAACAATCATGTTGTGGTCAAAGTGACGGATCACTTTTTCCCCCATTCTGATGAATGATGTAAATATTACCTGAAGCTCCTGTCCTGTACCTGCATGATATTATGCTTTGCACTGCTGCAACACAGTTGGCTGATTAGATAATTGCATGAATATGTTCCTAATAAAGTGCTCGGTGAGTGTATTTTGGCTTGAGTGGGGGATTGTGCACATTTACAATATTCTTACATGGACCAGATTGTACATAAGGATTTATAGAATGGGAATGATGTCATGGCATAAGAAAATTGTAATGCTTTACATTAAGTCTGCCTTAAATGATATTATTTAATGTACCGGTAGTAGTTACAAACCATATACTTCACCATTACTGTACCATTTGGTATTATTAACAAAAGAGCATTAACAAATTATTGTATTAGTTAACATGAACAAACCATATACACCAGGAAAAATTGCTTTTGGCAACAATTTATTTTGGGTTTTTTTTGTCTGTTTTTTTAAGTAAGTGTCATATAATTTAAAGTAAAACGTACATAATTTAAATTCTTAAATATTGCACAAATAAAATATGTAAATTAAACCCATGTTCCTCTTTTTCAGGTCAGTTTCACTTATTAGCTTCACGCAACAGGGCTTATAAATGAGATGATGCTAGCTTTAACTTTTCATACTTCCAGGGGCATCGATAAAAATCTTGGGCCCCATGAAAGATTACAATTTTTAACCCCTGCCCCCCACCCTCATTAATTATGAAACCAGTTATTAGCACCAGCATCATGTAGGCTAATATTTTATCTCGCGTATTAGCCTAGTACTTTATCACACAATTTCAGCTAGTTCTGTGCAGACCTTCATTCCCGGAGCGTCCACATTTCACGTGTCCCGCTCATTCCCGGAGCGTCCACATTTCACGTGTCCCGCCCATTCCCCGTGCGTCCAAATTTCACGTGTCCCGCCCATTCCAGGCGCGTCCACATTTCACGTGTCCCGCCCATTCCAGGCGCGTCCACATTTCAC
>JAOVVH010000001.1:7641273-7651667 GCA_028566435.1 Scorpiodoras heckelii
GAGCCCCTGAGCCTATGGTACAGGTAGCCCCTCCAGTTTGAGTTCGAGAGGCAGACAGGAAGCAACTGCACAGGTGGATTGGGCATGTGGCTGTCCTTACCCGGGTACGGCATGCCTGGGAAGCCATACATGCCCGGCTTGAGATGGTGGTGTAAGACAGGCAGGAAATGCGGCAGTATGCTCGCCATGCTAACAATGCCATCAACTGGACCTGGCGGCGGCAGCATGGGTGGCCAATGAAGGCTACACATCATGCCTTTGGGGAGTGAAAGGAAGGAAGATGGCAACACACAAAAGAAATCCATGCTTTAGTAAGACATGCAACTCACCATCATGCACAAAAGAAAGCTAATTGAATCAGGGATGTTAAAATCAAACAGCTAAGGGTAATGCCTATTGATACAGCTCATGCACATGCAACAGATTAAATGGAGAGATTTGGAGATTTTTTTAAAATACAGTTTAAGAATGCTGCTGCTTTTAATATTACAGGCAAATTATTAAGGATGAATTAGGACTGGAATGACTGGCGAAAAGGAAGTGTGTTAGCAGTTAGGCTTCTCATTGCAGCTCTGTGTGGCACCAGTGTGGTGTTTCCACCAGCACAGCTGAGAGGGGTTACCTGCCATAGGCGTCATGCTGTGGTTAAGCTTCCCCATAGGGCTTGGAGGGGGAACCACCCCCATGAGCGCCCCTACTGGGGTACCTGCTCTCGGGGAGATCTGCTGCTGAGCCGCCCTCTCGCGCTCCTGCTGCTCCGCCACTTTGGCTGCCCTCTCTGAAACACACACGTCATTAATAATGAATTAATATACTTAACTAACCGCTATTTATAATAAATTTAATAACCAAAAAACACATTTTAGAATGCTTGGGATTCCCAGTGTCAGGTGTGAATGAAAATTAAGGGACCGTCTGGTTTCAAATTTGTACATTTATAACGACAACTAATGAAAATGGACAAAAATAAGATCTATACACAATCATTCAAACTTCCACTGAACCTTGATCTAGAAAATAAATAATAAATTCCATTTCGCAATGGTTTTGGCTTTCTCTGACAAACCTAATTGTATTTTGCAAACATACAATGCAACCCACTCAAAAAAAAAAGTTGGGACGGAGGCAAAATACGACTGAAAGGTTATACAATTAACACTGTTCTGGGAGGTTCCACAATTATCAGTTTAACTGGTAACAGGTGAGGGTCATCAAGATTGAGTATAAAACGAGCATCCACCAAAGGTTTAGTCTTTGCAAGCAAGGATGGTCGTGGTTCACCACTTTGTGCCAAACTTCATGAGAGAATTGTCAGTCAGTTAAAATGCAACGTTTCTCAGCTCAAGACTGCAAAGAATTTCGGTCTTTCACCATCTACAGTTCATAATATCATGAAAAGATTCAGAGAGTCAGGGAAAATCTCAGTGCGGTATTTGGACATAGCCACATGAAAGACAGCAGAAACATGTTCTGTAGTCAGACAAGTCCATGTTTCAGGATATTTTTGGGGAAAAACAGATGTAGGATTTTACGTGCCAAAGATGAAAAGACCATCCATGTTACCAACAAAAAGTGCAAAAACCATCATGTATGATGGCATGGGGGTGCATCAGTGATCAGAATGGGTGATCTACATATATGTGAAGTTATCACTGATCTGGATGCTTATATTGGTATTTTGGACAGACATATGCTGCTGTCAAGACGACATCTTTTCCCAAAAACTCCATGTGTATTTCAGCAGGACGACGCCAGGCCTCATTCTGCACAAGTTACAACAGTGTGACTTGACAGGCCTGCCTACAGTCCAGATCTGTCTCCTATTGAAAATGTACAGAGCATCATGAAGAGGAGAATCAGACAACAGTGACCACAGAGTGTTGAGTCGCTCAAGTCTTGTACACAGCAAGAACGGTCAAAAATTCCACTTGCAAAACTGCAATAATTAGAATCTTTAATTCACAAACAATTAAAAAGTATGATTAAAATAAAAGTTGATGTGACCCAGTGGTAAACACGCCTCTGTAACAACTTTTTTGAGTTTGTTGCAGGCATCAATTTCTAAATGTGTTTATATTTATCAAACAGAATTAAGTTAATTGTTGAAAACGGTGAAAATCTTTTATAAATATCGGAACTCCTGTGGAAATGGGGTTTGTATATTTTTAGCATAATAACAGCTGCAGTGCTGGAGACTAGATTTATCTCCTTGTTCCCATGTTCACACTGCCTTTTTTTCAGTAGAAGTCACTTCCAACACCATCTCACCTTCATACTCAGCTTTCTTGGTCGACTCCAGATTCCTCCACTCGGTACCCACGAGACGGCTGAGCTCGCCGAAAGAGAAGTCCGGGTGCTGGGCCTTGATCACCGCCCGCATCTCGCTGCTGAACAGGATGTAGCCGCTCATGTTGATCTTCCTCTTCGCGCCCTCCTTCTTCGACAGGCCCTTAAAGGATTTCGGTGTGGACTGTAGGACAAAAATGTAATCAAAAATGACATCCTTATGTACTGAATTTATTCATTCAACTGATCTGCATTCTAGTCTAATCCTTCTCGATGTGCTTAGAACATGCTCCTGTGACCTGAATCGGTGTGTATGACAACATGTCCATGTCGCTGTGTAGCTGCGTCTGGAGCTGAGACATCCCCTGGCCGTCCAAGCCGTCCCCGTCGTCATCACCCAGGTCTTCCAGCTCTTCGTCGGTCATGTCAGCAAACTTGGCCTCCAGTTCCTCGATCTTCTTGTCCAGCAGTGGAGACGGTTCCTTCTGAGGCACGATCAGCTTCCTGTTGCATAAACAGATGTGAAGTGACTGATTTTTTTAATTTTTAATTTTTTTTTTACACTTATAGCATTATTTACATGATTTTACATTACTCATTGTTGATTTATTTTCTACAACAGCAGCCACTGTATTACCGCACTTGTTATAATAAGTTGCCAATTCTACAGTAACAGCTAGTTTACAGGGACTTATACAGTGGACATGATAATAGTCCACATAAATAGATTGAAACTTTTTACTTTTCTACAAGATGTACAGTACAGTGTCTTGGAGAATCTTCCACAGCTCTTCTGGAGACTTTGACCGTCACACTTACTTCTTTTTTCCATGTAAAAGGCAAATGTTAGCAGCCTAACATTTAATATATTGTTTGGAAATATAAAATAGTTTTTGCCTCAATAATGCAGGACTCAAAAATAAAACATCAATAACAAAAGTTGTGCCTAAAAACAATAGGGTGCCTGAGACTTTTGCACAGTGACGTATAGCTAGCATTGTTGGAAGGAGTCTCCAGTGTCAGGGCTTTGTAATGGTCAGAAGTAAAGCAGTGACAAAGTGCATTTATTTGTTATATTAGCTTCAAGAAACAGAGGCTTATGAGAGAAAGACTGTTTATAGCTCTTTTATGTTCTTTGAACATTGCACACGGAGATAAAAAAAAAAAGTATGTTGTTCTTTAATAATTAAACATTTCAATCATTGACAAACTGCTGTGGAGGAAAAGGAATGAAACAATATGGATTAAAACTTTGCCATAGACACCACGGCGTCATATTTTATTCCTTGACATAACAAAGGGAACTCGCCTGAAATAATAGATTTCATCCTCCACTACTTTAGCCGAGAAGGAGAACCGCTTCAGCCCTTTGAACTTCTTCATCTGTTTCTCGGTCTCGATGTAGCGACTCTCGCACAGCAACACGTCGTCTTCGGGCACTTCGGTCGTACGGCACGACAGGTAGTCTTTAAACGAGGACACCGTGCACTTCCCTGAGGATCAGACACACCAGGTACGTGGGAACGTTTTTATACTAAAACGAACAGGGCAGACTAACGGATCGTTTCACCGAACAGCCTTAATTTAATCTAAAAGTGGACTTTTATAGATTATAGACGGAGTAGCAAAGGATACCAGAAATGCAGGTCATGGGGCAGGATTCCTCCAGATTGCTCAGAAACACCTCCTTTTTATAGAACATCTTGGTGGGCTCATGTTCGGTCTCCTCAGGATATATGAAGATGGGCCCGAAAAAGTAGGCGGCCCCGTCCCGCACCCACATTTTCTCGATCCTGTGGCATCACAGACACACACACACACAAGCACAAAGGCATCCAACACTTTAAAAATCCACAAAGAAGCCACAAGAAAGAGTTGAATGTGCGAAACAGCAAAGTCTGTGCATTTTTCGGCGTGTTAATCATGTACCTGCCCACACGGTGGCGCACTAGGCCGTGAGAGCGGATGTAGACGCAGTCTCCGACTTTCAGACACAAGTCGTTGTAGCAGAGCTGTTCGTAATACTGACAGCCCGGCTCACCGTTGCTCATCTCCACGGGAACGTCCTCCCTCTCCTGCACGCAAACCAAACCTTTTTTTTTTATTATTCACACTGCAGTTACTTGAGCTTTATAGTCCTTCTGCAACTCATGCGCGACAGTAGCAGGAAAAATCCTTGAGATGACGAATCGAACATGGATATTCAATTCAGTTGCATCTCATATCTGATTCTCACCTTATCAATAACCAAAGGTACGATTTTGTTGTCCTCGGTCGGCTCGGGAGCTTTCACGCTTTCTGGTTTCGGGGGAGCAAACATAGAAGCCACCCGGACCACCGGCAACGGCACGTCACGAGGGACAAACTTGACCGAGCTCAGAGGCATGGTCCACATCTTGATCTTTTTGAACGACTTGGATTTGGCCGAGTAACGGGACTCACAGACAAACACGTCCTCGGGTCTGAAGCCCTCGGGGCTGAGCTTGAAGTATTCCTGAATGATGATACATAGAACATGAACTGACATGGAAAATGTTTAAAGTGTCATCTGTTCTGCTTTAGTTATCAGCAAGGTTAAGATCCTACCTTAACAAACATGACAACACATTTGCCCAGAATTTTGTTAACAGGGATTTTGTTGTAGTAGTCACTTTTAAAGACTTCCTTCTCCAGAAATTTGCGTGTGGCGAGATGGAAAGTCTCATTGGGTCTATAAAAC
This sequence comes from Scorpiodoras heckelii, assembly GCA_028566435.1. Lineage (NCBI taxonomy): Eukaryota > Metazoa > Chordata > Actinopteri > Siluriformes > Doradidae > Scorpiodoras > Scorpiodoras heckelii. Next base: position 7,646,279 of record JAOVVH010000001.1, read on the forward strand.
CAGGAGCCATAAAGCCATTTCTCTCCTATAGCAAAAAAAAAAAAAAAGAAAAAAGATTCAAAAGAGAACTTTCTTCAATCCTATTGATATCTTATTCCATGTTAATAACACTTTAAGTCTCTACGTGCAGTCAGCGTGATACCTGTGTCATCCTGCCAGAGGCGCTCTATACAGACGATGTGAGGCTGCAGGTTCGCCTCAGCGGGCTCTACATAGACATAGTCCCCTACGTGATACATTCTGTCACGAAAACTGCAGTCCTGACTGTAGGTTCGCTGGAGGCCTCCCTGCCATGCGCCAGCAGACGACTCCTCACTTTTCTCTGCTTCTGGTGCAGAAAATAAGAGAGAAATAGTGATGATACATGAACGTCCCCTTACTGAATGATATTAACGCTGGTATTTTCTTGCGATAAATTTAACGTAGGTTATGCATTCTTAAACATTTCATTACGCTACAACACACGCAGACAGTAGGACCAATTGGTACTAAGTCACAAGAATGATGCAGATGCTATATAAAATACATTTAAATACACAGATTATAGTATAATAATAATTATAAGGCAAAGGATCGTCATACCTTTTTTCTCCTCCTCCCTTTTGAGGTTGTCTTCCTCAAACTCTTTGGGCAGCTTCTCCTTCTTCTCCTTCTCCACATCACTGTGCAGGTGTTTGGAGGTGTAGTTGAGTGCCGGGCTGAGCAAGATCTCTCCGTTCTTACACAGCTCGTCTCGGATCCGGATGAAGAAGTGCTGCAGCTCCACGGCGTCCTCAAAGATCTCCGAGTCCGTCCTGTGACAAAAAACCTGTGTGTCTTTATCGGCACACAGAACAGGCCTAACGTAAAGGCTCTAGTGATGATGGAACCTTACCTGTGCATTCTCCTGGCCTTCTCTAGCACTTCAAACATATGGTCCTGGAAGACGTCCAACCTCTTGTAGCGCCCTTTCTCCAAATTAGCCCGTATGATCTCGAAGTTCAGCCGTGGCCTGTCAGGTTTGGCCGGGTCCTCGATTGTCACCTCGGCCAGCGAGTCACTATAGCAACGACCTTCGTCATCCTGGTGACCCAGAACTGAAACAAAGAGGCTGCGAATCAGGTCCTGGATGAGGCGCGGTACATCTGGAACGTTGGAGTCGTCACCTCCTTCCAAGTCCCTCCTGGTTTCCAGAAGGACCTTGTGAAGCACCAGAGCATCTTTGTAAATGAGCGACTCGGGCTCGTTATAGGTACACGCATTGTTAAACATCAGCACAAAGTCCTCCACTAGAGCGTCCACGTCCTGGTACTTGTTGGCCAGCATGTGGCTTTTGATCCGCTCCATGTCTATAGGCTTCTTGATGGCCAGGTAGTAGTCAGGCAGTTCAGCTCGGGACGGCAGGCGCAGGAAGATGGTGCTGAGGCGACGGCCTCGCTTGTCTGTGTAGTTCTTCACCGCCTCATAGAGCTCGTTCAGCTTCTGCTGCAGAGGCGTCAGGTATTTGGACTTTTTTGGGGAGATGCCACTCTTTCCTGGAATTACATAAAAGATGACGATTCAAGTTTTTAAAGCTTTACTATGCTGGCTATTAGTCTATTCTTCACACAGGCAGAGATTAAATAGACATCACATATTGTTTAAGTCTGTTTCCACTGTTGTATAAGCCGGAAAATTCAATCAGAGGCTTTAAATGAAGAAACTAGCAAAATCCATTGCACAGGCTTCAAATCACAACAATTCAAACTATCTGCTGCAAATTATTATAGGCCTAGAAACATTTTTAATAATAGCAAACGAGAGCAATCTTTAAGCTGTATTCCTAATGTCATGCTCGGCTCCTCAAACCGATAAAGACAAACCCTTCCTCTGTTTTTTTAAAAATTTGTTTTATCTGTGGTGGTATGTAGTTGATCTACTTGTAGATACTGTAACAAAAAATAGAGAAAGAAATAACATACAATAAACAGCCTGGCTTTTCTTTTTTTGCGTGTCAGAGTAACATACTTATTTTGAGTTTTGGTGAGATGATATCATCGTCTTCTGGCGCAGGCCCGAGTTCTCGTTTTTTCTCCTTCATGATCTTTTCCAGAGTGTTAGCGTCGTTATACACCTACAGACAAACCAGCATGTGAGATTAGCACAATTAAGAGTTCTCACAATATATTAATAACACTGCATTATAATTAGTGAGAAAATATTTCATTACAGACCAGATTACAGACCAGACACTACTCTGTCTGCTGCTTTGGAGTCTACATTTAATCCAATGTGCTTAAAAAAAAAGCGCTGCTGAATTCTCGATTCTCATTGGTCAGAAGGTACTGAGTCGTTTTCTCTAATAGCAGGTCTGACAATAGTTCCAGTTGTTCTAATACATAATAAATAATCGTTGATATGGTGACGTTTTTTTTCGTATGGAGGTCTCCGGTGTCAGAGCTTCGTAACAAGCGTTAAGTAGGTGAGTGAGTGATGTAATTATAAATGGATAAAAACTATACTGTGTTGTTCTTTAATAAATAAAAATTAGAATCACTGGAAAATTGCTTACAGAATTACTTCTAGAAAACGAATCAGCTTCAGAGTGGTAAGAGTGACGCCGCTTAACGTAAAGCCGCATCACACAACCCTGTCGGTGATCGTTTTCCTATAACGGCATGCCCCGTTATGTGTTCATTACTTTCGACAATCGGATTCCTAGCGCAGAGATTAGTGTCTAGCCTTTATGGCCACCCCTGCTTAGTCTTGGCAATCTCTTTCACTTATAGTCCACCTGTGAGCCCTCTTCATTGTAGTGTCTGGCGTTGCGGAACATCAGCTTCATGTCCTCCACCATGGCGTCCTCGTTGGCGTATCGGTCTGTGCGGATGTTGTGGTCTATAGTGCGCAGGTCCATGGGCTCGAGGATGATCTTATAGTAGTCTGGATAGTCTTTCTTAGAAGGTTTCACCATGAATAAGTCGCAGAGTCGGCGACCGGTGCCCAGCTCTCGAGCCTCGGTCACGACCTGGTACAGAGCCTTCAAGCGGTTCTTCTTCGTGTTCTTTTTGTAACTGCACGACATTTAACGTAGAACATGAAGGTGGAAAAATAAACAACCTCAATCTTTTCAAAGAAAGTTTAAACTAATATGTAAAGACTAATAAGGACATTAAAAGGCTTTAGTAAGATTTGTGGTAACGATTGTACCTCTTGCGTTTAGTGGTGCTGCCATCCGACAGCGTGGAGGACAGCATACTGTCACCGTCCTCATCTTCTCTCTTTCCTAGTTCTTTCCTTTTCAGCTAAAAACACACAAATGTCTATTTAATACTGAACACTAACTCTATCTCGGCCAGGCTTGTTGTTGATCCAAGACTGATCTGAACATTTTACACCCAAAGGAAACAGAAAAAACAAAAAATTATGGACAGAACCTGAAGAATGTGCTGCAGTTTCAGAGCCCGCTTGTAGATGTGGGAGTTGGAGGCATTGTAGCGCTTTGCGTTTTCAAACATCACATTCAGATCGGCGTCCATCTGCTCCACGCTGTCGTATTCGTTATTCTTCATCTTATCGCTGAGAACAAGAAGAACAGATGTTGCAGAGGTTTTTAACCTTCCCAGGTTACGGAAGCTTCAGATCAAAGACACTGAATTAATTCGGACACAGCTGATTTGATTATTTGGCTTTCACCTGTGAACTATTAAAACATTTTCTGAACAAAAGCCACCTTCAAGTGTCATTGTATGGAATGTCAGTCTAAAGAAATGGAGTGAAAATGAAAACTAAGGAGCGTTCTATAGAGGTTCAAGACAATGAAATAGAAATAGGGTGTAAATTTTATTTACATCTAAGAGGCTGAACATCCCAGTAAGCACTATTGGATCGACAGTGAAGAAGTGGAAGCACTACCTATACAAGACCCTTCCTTAAAACAAGACAGAGACTGCTGAAGGAAGCCACACTGGGTCCAACAGTCACTCTGAACAATCTGAGTTACAGACTATAATGGCTGAGAGTGGAGTGATGGTGCACCAGACAACCAGTTGGCCGTACGGGAGAATGAAGATGTGTTTTTTTTTATATTGGTATGATGAGTCCAAGATTGAGATACTGGATTTGAGCAGGTTTCAAACCTAACGCCGGGTGTACCTCAATTAGCACCATCCTTACAGTGAAATATGGTGGTGGTAGCATCATGCTCTGTGGGATGCTGTTCATCATCAGTACCTGGGCTTCAGACGAAGCAAAGTACAAGCGCGGATATTACACGAGAACCTGCAAGAGTCCGGGAGAACCTTCATCTTTCAGCAGGACAATGATCAGGACAATCAAACCCAAGGACAAAGCGAAGCAGGAACGCTTTGAAAAGGTGAAGGTTTTACAGTAGCCAAGTCAAGTCAAAATCCAGAACTGAATCCCACTGAGAATCCCTGGCACTGGTTAAAAATTCACAGTGTGTTTTTGCTCCAAAAAGGTGCTCCATAACTACCGTATGCTTTACAGCACAACTTAGAAAGAAACTTCATCATTACTTTTAGCACTGCATCATTTTGTCTGTCTCAGTTCTGTTGTTCATACGGATCACAACCCTCTTGTTTTTCTTTTTCGGATGTGTAATAAAAAGCAACGGTTATCGCAGTGAGGGCTGCTAGTTCAGCATTTCCATATTGTTCCTGAACATAAAAGCTCCAAAATATGTTGTTGCAGATGGCTTTTGGTGGGTTGGAGGGGACGGGCTTCAGCCCTTCCTCAACCCGTCCTCAACCCACTTATTGTTAGTTCATGTAGATAATTTTCAAGATAGCCTTTTTCCATCACAAGTCACTACACGCCACTGAAAAACTAGTTCCTAATGATGTTACCTCTAGGCTAGATTAGTGTAATTCATTCTTGTAATGCATTCCTGCACTTTTGATGTTCCAGCAGGTGCACTAACAGACTCTTTGATTACAGCACCCCTATCTTATCCACACTGCCCTGGCTCCTAGTAAAATTCCTCATCGATTATAAAATAATACTAAGCACTGAATGGTCTTGCACCTCTGTATTTGGGCAAACTTTTGTTTAACGATCCACCACACCTCAGTAAATGACTTGGATACTAGCGATGTAAAGTTCAAAACTCTCAAAGACAAAATTACTCCGAGGATCTTCTCACTGAAGATCCTGGCAACATACGTGGCACGGTTTGATTTTATACAGTTGATGATGGGTGAAGAATGACTCATAATTGCACTACTGGGTTCCTCTCAAGATTTCTTCTTCGTGTCATCTTGGAGTTTTTTTCTCTGGCTTGCTCATTAAAATCTAAATCCACACCTTTATTTCTCTATTTCTCTATTTATCTACCACCTGTGCAGTTGCTTCCTGTCTGCCTCTCGAACTCAAACTGGAGGGGCTACCTGTACCATAGGCTCAGGGGCTC
>JAOVVH010000001.1:7860374-7877900 GCA_028566435.1 Scorpiodoras heckelii
GCCCTACACCATACTAATAAATTATTGTGGTCTAAAACCAGGTGTTTCAGTTTCATTGTCTAACCCCTGTATATATAGGTTTATGTGAGCTGTTATGAAAGGCAGGCATCATGCAGTCCAATGATTGCTACTCGTAAGTAGGATTTTAATAGATTTTAATTAAACTACATCACACCATGTAGACCATGTAGTAAATATTTTTTGCATGGTTTAATGATTGAAATTTTCTATAGTACTATTTTTCCCATTGCTTTTGCTTAATTGCCAAATCTATGGCTTATATAGAAGTTAAAAATAAGTGTAGTCATTCAGAATTATACATTTACACATAGAAAATTGCTGTCTTGTTTAACTTATTTTCACATTGTTGTATCATTTTACTTAAAGTATATATATAATGTTACATTATTGCACTGTAATTTTATTTATTTTTTTATAATAATAATAAATCTGCCCAGGAGCAGTAGATAAACTTATTTGCTTGGTGGAGAAAAGCTATAAAATGGAATTACAATCAGAAATTTAGCTGTCTTAAACAGTTTTCACGGTAGAAATTATACAGAACTGCACTAATGAGATGCATGGTTTGAATGGATAACAATGAGAAGCATTAGCTTGTGTTGTAATTACTGAGCTGCAGCCAGACAACATTATTCACTGCTGCAAGCTTTTTTTCAGGCTGTTAAAGCACCGCCTTTGGGCTTGCCGAGATATCTTTTCAGCTTTGATCTGAAGGTCATGTTCTCATTTTAAAATACACTCTGCACTCTGAGCACACATTCATCTTTGATACCCGGTGCTTGATAACTATAAAAAATTTTTTCTCCTCTGAAATACATTCAGTCAATTATACAAAGTAGGTAGAACATGTGACTAAAGCAGAACATACTGTATGATGGCAGCATCAGGTTTTTTTTTTTTCTGGAAGGTGCGTTCAAGGGTTATATTAATTCAGACGCTCTAGTGAGTTATCGTATCTATAGTAACAGATCATTCAGAGGGATGTGTTTGGGAAGGAGTCTCCATTATCAGGTCTTTCTAATAGTCAGAGTAAATAGTACAGTAGCATGGGGATTTTTAAAAAGTCTCTATTTTCTGCAGCGTAAAAATGTACAGCTTTTTCAGCATTTTGAAAAAGTTCACATACCATGTCACTGTGTGACTTGTGAGTCCAGTTGTGTTTGCAAAGAAGAGGAGGACTTAGGCATGCACATGTTAATAAATTGCATGCACATGTTTAATTTAATTTAATTTAATTTAATTTTTTATTTTATTTTATTTTATTTTATTTTATTTTATTTTATTTTATTTTATTTTATTTTATTTTATTTTTCCTGGGACAATGTATTGACTCATATTGCTCATACCTCATGTTGCTTGACCAAAAACACCCTAATATCTCACAAATGCATATCTGTACAAATGGCACTTCATTTAAATGTGACTCTTTACCGATGAGAAGTGTTTACACGGCTCCATGATGCCTACATAATCCCAACGTGACGTCCAGCATCATAAAATTTCCCACTCAAATGATTTTTTGTTTTGCTCAAGAACCAGACATCTGTTGAAACCATGCTGAATAAATGTGAACTCAGCTGGTCATATCAGGACTGTCAGAGAGCAGTATTTTCCCCCTTAATCATGACCCTTCCCCTAAACTACTCAGATTAATTTGCTGATTGCAATGTTCCTGACTTTGAATGAAAACACTAACCCAATCCACCTTCGTCTGATTAAACACAGACATCCCAGCTTGGATTTGAGTCTGCAAAGGCCGCACCAGCCTCAGCACACAGCACACACCCCCACCCCAATCGCTCTCTCTTTCGTCTTCGTCCATTTGGGGGAGCCAACAAGCCATGCTTCAACTTTGAAAGCTCAGATAGCACTCAGGCCCAGGAAGGGTGTTTCTTTTCTTTTCTTTTCTTTTCTGTTTTTTCCTACTCAGCCACCTCAGAGCCCTGGCCAGACAGTTATTGAAAACTGCAAAATTAAGATGCAGGCTGAGCTCTCAAAACTCAACAGTCAGTCTGCACTGATGTCCACACTGAACAGAAAATGGGGAAAAAAAAAAAAAAAAAACACAGAATGTACAAGGGGAAAAACAACTCCCTAACCAGTAGGCTGGAATTAAAATCGGATGTGCATTTTTAACATCAACTAAAAGGAACTGGTGAATTAGCATGCTGTATTTGTAAAACATGCACCTTCTTCTCCTTCTTCTTCTTTCTTGTCAGACATGCTGACAGACACATGCATGTATCTATAACAGGCTGCTAAGTTGCTTCCAAGTGGAGTGTCTCTCAACATTACATGCAGCCCGGAGACAACAGTGTCAGCATGACGGCATCTTTAAGAGGTTTCAAAGCGTGTTTACCAGCCAGGGGCAGGTTTTCATTTCTGAGTGCGGCGAGAACTCCTGATTCGGAGAAACAGGGTTTCCGCCGTGCCCGAAATGGCAAGAGAATAAGGAAGTGTGAAGCCGGGGTGCCTAACTGGAGAGAAACGGCTACAGCAGAACTGTGCCATGCTGTATAAACATCAGCAAGCTCATTACAGCAAAAATAAATAAAATGAAATGAAATACTAAAAGCCGATCCGTCACCAAGGAAAATGCACCCGAACATCTGCTCGTTGTGCAACTACTGTATTACGGTTATTATCTCCAGAAATTTTGTATTCAAGATGTAAATCACGGTCACAGACAAGTGATTAATGTATCTTGGTATCTTGAGAGGTCTTAAAGTTAAGCAGCCTTGCTCAAGGGCAAAGCAAAGGCACCCAGAGCATGAGAATCTCACTAGGGAGATTTACTGCCTTCCACAGCTTCAGAGCAGTCAAAATGAGCTCTATCTCTCCAGCGTCTCCGTCTGTCTCTCTCGCCCTCACTGCTTCTCGACACCCCGACTTCAAAGGAGTGTTGGTATACAATTATACCTACTTCCTGCATCCTCCTCATCCTATACGCTCTTTGTTTCAAGAGTAAAGTTGCTTTATTATTATTATTATTATTATTATTATTATTATTATTATTATTATTATTATTATTATTATTGGGGATGGCAGTGCCTACTTAGAGTGACCAGATGGATGCTGTGTATCTGGGATCAGATTACAAACCAAACCAACAAGCCATTATAGAAATGAACCAAGCTGAATTCAAATGAAGAATAAAACCAAGCTGACTTGACACACGGCTCGACCCTGAGTCATAATCACTCAGCCTAAAAAAATAAAACGTTAAAATCGTCATTCCCTCATTTCCGACATTATTAATGCCTTAATATTTGCGATGCTGATAACAATCAACACCGGAGACAGAGACAGAGAGAGAGAAAAAAAAAGATTGTTAAGCGATTCTCCACATCAGATTAAGTGCTTGGGCCAAATCCTCGCCTGTACACAGTTTGAGAAGAGTAATGAGATCAGGTGGCATTGGGGGAATAGGAAGCATAAGGTTATTAAGATGGCAGTGCAGATATAGACGCAGGCATCCTTTAAACACTGAGAGTGCACCTAGGTGACAAACAATGCAGGCTAAAGAAATACAGCAGCTCTTCAAAACAAATATGAAGGCGCTCAAACAGCAGCGGTTCTCTTAGTGTATCGGTCAACTGCTAATAATGAACATCAGGACGTTAAGTGTAGTAACAAGTGAAAGTTTCAGGACAATTTGTATCCAAAAGTCTTGTTCTACAACTAGGAACAACTTTGCTGTCACTTTATAGTAAACACTCATTTCTTTCTAAGATCTCGTTATGTGTACTGTGTGCTGTTACAGGAACATAATCAAAGAGTGATAAGTGGAGTTAGTGTAACCATGCTGAAGTTGATTCTTTCTGAAGTGCTTCATTGCTCGTGTACCACTGCAGTTGGCCAGTGAGTACAATTTCATATTTTGTAATGAATCATATGATCATTTTGATCTATTTACAGGTACATTTAATGATACTGATACAAACTTACGACAGTAGTGTGGCTGTAAAAAGACTCGCATCGGATGGCAAGAATCGTTTCACGTGATAGGCGTGTAACACTGCCTCAAATAACATCAGAATTCAGTGCTGGGGCCTCAACGGACATCAGAGTGAGGACTGTGCAACGTTCCCTCCAAGATCCCGTGGGGGAGCGACCAAGAATTACCAGTTCTTCTGGTACTTCAGTGTATAGCTATAAGCAGTCGTTCTCTCACCAGCCACTTTCTGTACTCTCTCTTGAAGTTAATAAGACAAAAAAAAGGTTGCTTGTCATGTTACTGAAACACTGAAATCTTTTTGCAGTTTTAATGTTGTGCAGAAGTGAAAAAACACATAGAAAGGTTTTAAGAGAAGAGGGAAAAAAAAGGATTAGAATAACCTGGTTGCACAAGTGTGTATCTCCATTTATGTGAGGTATGTGATGGTGGTCAGAATGAACCAATCACATTTAAACTCATGATCATACACCTGCCATTAAGGAAGTGATTCTGATTAACCCAGGTGAGCTGAGATGAGATGAGAAGAGCTGTCTTATTGGTTTCATCCAACTGCTGAAACCATGGTCCAAAAAACTCATTGTCAAGAGGTATTGATCAGGAGAGGGGTACAAAAGAATTTCCAAAATATTGGATGTACCGTGAAACATTGTGTTGGCAGTCAATGAGACACCACAGTAACATTACCAAGAAAAGGACATTCCTCCAAATTTAGCGAAACAACAAGAAGGAACTTATTACTGATGCTAGTTAGAGACTTCTGGCATCTGGAAGGTATATATCTCTCCCTGCATATGACAAAAATCTCTCCATCTTGATTATGGGGTAGCGTGAATAGACAGAAAGCCTTTTTTCAGGAAAAAAAATTCAACATCAAATCCTGTGGCACATTCTGGTATGGTTTGATGAAACCAAAGAAACATTTTGGGCATAGTCCTTAACATCACAAGAACAAGACAGTTTATGACACAAAATACGCCATCTCTACAGTGAAGCATGGTGGTGGTAGCATCATGCTATTGGGCTGCTTCTCTTCAGCTGGGACTGGGGCTGTAAAGAAGAAAGAGGGAATCATGGATAGCTGCAAATACCAATCTATTTTGACAATAAACCTGATTTCTAGCATAACTCTGACCCCAAGCAAGAATTCACTAAAGAAATAGAATTTTTACCATAACTTTAACTGAGGTGTGTAGGCTTTTTATATTCACTCTATGTAGGCCTACATTTTGAATGTTCTTGAGATGATTTGCCAAGTCAGATTCTTTGGGGAACATGCAGAATAGATGGCAGTGAGGTTCGACATGTTTGCTGATTGGTCTTTGTGACTAGAGTGCTGAGTTTGGAGTATAGATCAAGATGGAGGTCCTTGTTCATGCTGCTTCAAAGAGAAAGATGTAAGCAAAAGTGGTGCTAATGCTGGTGGGACACAATGAACCTTATGTCTTTCTGCTCATGAGGAAAAAGAGCCTCCAGAATATCTGGGGAAGCAGAAGTGGGAAGTGGTGGTTCAGTGGATAAGGCTACTGATCGGAAGGTTGTGACTTCTTGAGTTGGGTCCTTGAGTATGCCACATGACCCTCAACTTCTCAGTTGTATCCTGGGGTGGTGCTGTCATGGGTAAATATTTTGATGGTACCACAAAGATGGTGAAAGATAGAAACTAAAGGTACAAAAAATCCATACCGTTGGCAAAAAACAGAAAAAAAATTGATATGTTTGAGTTGTCTTCACTCCTTAATATTATCCTACATTTTCCATTTTTGCTTACAGGAAAAAAGCTGCTTGTCTTTTTCTCAGGAAAGCAGCTACCATGACTACCATTAAGCCGTTTAAAGACCAGAGACATTTTACGCACAGTCTCTTATATTGCAGGAAAGAACCTCATCTGATAGCTTTGACATCTTCAATACAGATAAACAAGGCATTTAAGAAGGAAGAAGAAATTTTGGCATGGAATAGAGTATTGACAATAATTTCTTTTTCACTTCCTAGGTCATAACCGTGAAGTCTCAGGAATAACGACCCACCAATAGCTCTTAACCTTACCAACCTCCTGGAATATACATCTCTTTTATGTCGCTGGATGGAATAGAAGCAGTAATTTCATTTTGTAATACATAATTTTCTTGCAGGCGAACTAAAGGAAATAAAAAGTCATATTTTTCATACGTTCTGAGCTTCAAGTCAAATCCTTGACCTCAACCAGGAGCAGTCGTCCAGATGAGGCTTTTCATACACACATGATACTGCATCAATATTTTTTTTTGTCCATGCCTTATCTCGGGCTGTGACAGGAGATTATTACACAGCAGAGAGGAAAGTTTATAATATACAGCAAAAAAAAAAAAGAAGCTAGAGTCTCTCAGCATACAGTATTGTTTCTGAATTTGACAAGATAATAACCGTGTTGCAGGTTAGAAATGCACGTATATTACAACAATACCAGGTATGAAAAATAGTGACAAGGTAACAGTGCGCCTTGACTCTCCTCTTATCAAGCCTGAGACTTCAGACGGCTGGATAAATCCTCTGAAAATAAACTTGTCACAATCAAGAAAGAGAGTGGAGTGCAGAAACTAATTAGAGCGGTCTTTATTTTGCCGAGACGGGACGGTGAACTTTAATTCATGCTGGCTGGAGGAGGAGCAGATTCATTTATTTGGGTAATTGAGGATCCTGATTAGCTGTCTGCGATGGAGAGAGGAGGGAGAGAATGATTACTCTGAAATCCAAGCTGAGTAACAAACCCAATCTCCTTTTTCCACTTTCCTCTCATATAGCTCTTTTAATCTCAGCCAGCCATGGCTATTGAGAGAGGAGAAAGAGAGAGTGAGAGATAGCAAGGCTGCCTTTTGCTTCCTATGTATACAGAACCGGTTTCTCTTTCTCTCTCTCTTTTTTTATCATCATGTGTATTTAATTTGTATGTAACTACAAGGATAGTCATAGTCACATGAAAGCTCTTTACACCAGCCATACATTATGGATTATCATTTCTGTAGTGCTCACATACTAAGTCTGAGATATTGAGGCAAGAGACAGCTAGGCAAACACCCAGCATAGAAAGTGTACCTGAATCTCAGGAGGTCTTTACTGAATGCTCGCTAGGAACATCAGAATCAAGGTCGGTTTATAAAGCGGAGAGGTTCAAGAAGCAAGCAGCTGTGCAGTCGTGTTTTTTTTTTTTTTTATTCATGCTTAAACTGTGCTCAAATCACTGAGCAGTAAATAAATGAATAAAAGGCATCCTACCTACCATACAGTATATCAATGATCAGTGGGTCAATGTGAATGTGTCTGTGTACATTCAAAAATGAACCATGCCACAGCTCATATTAAGAGCTAATGTATACATAAACAAATAAAAGAGGCCAGACCAAATATGAATAAAATAAAAAAAAAAACAAAAAAAACCTTGACTGGTAATAAATGTATTATGAGCTAAAGGAAGGTGCCCCAGGAATGTATTTAACCTAGAATTGAAATCTGTTTGATTGCGATTATCACGTCATTGGCTGCGCATATCACGTTCCCTCCAAGATCCCTTGGGGGACCTACCAAGTATTACCAGTTTTCCTGGTACTTTAATGTATATGACAAACCTACACAAAATAGCACATTATATTGAACTGGTGGAGAATCAGTATAGTTTGACAAATTATTTTAAAATAAAAAATGTTGTGATTGCGGAGATATTCACTCCAGTCTCATAATAAGATGAATGGAATCTACCTGTGTGAATTACAGGTTCATTTGAAATAAAAAACATGTTCACTGCTTCCTGGAAAAGACCATATATAAATATAAACAGGTAAAGCTGAGTGAAGCGTGCTGTTGGTAGCATCGTATTAAGCATTGCAGGTTGCTTCTCTGACTAAATCCTTCCATACCCAAAGCATGAAGTTTGCTGACAAGCATAAAGTGCCTACTAAACATAAATGAATAAGTGAAATATTAGCTGCTAGCTAGCTAACACCGCTATTGTGTGCCCTCCAAAAACTCACATGACATTAGGACTGCCAGATTTGATTTTTTATCCCAAACCTGGGATAATGTCCAGTGAAATTTGACTGAAGTTTACACATTCAACAAGTACTTATTGGGTTGTATGACCGTTACTATTTACGTGAAAGTAAGCATTAATCATCTTGACTCCATTTTGAATGCAGAAATACACATTGTCAGAAACAAAGGGAGCAAGCTGTGCTTTTCGTTATCAGTGAGGTGGTGCTACTGAATATGTGAAAATGTGAATAATATAGTACCTTAAAAAACAATGTAATGTTCAGAAAGGGACCTGAAGGACCTTCGGGACCACATGTACCTTCTTAGGTGGAACTAAGGGTAAAAAATATTGCCACCCCTGGAACATGGAAAAAACGAATTTGCTACCTTTATTTTTGGGAGTAAAGTATTAAAAGAAGGATAAAAAGAAGTTTCTCCTCCTCTATCCCAGGATAAGTCTTTTGGGGACTGACTCATGGGTGACATGATAACAAGAACTGTTTGCAAATGAAATATCTTCTTGGTTTGATGCTTGAATTGAATTTGAACTTCTCCAAATATGCCTTTTTGGCCACAGTCGGAACAGGCATTGGGGGAAAAATACCAAGCCCTGGAGATGTAGCTCCTTTCTAGTACTTGCTCAGATCCCTGAGACTGTATCTCAGGAGAGAAGGACTATAAATGTTATCAGAGGATTCTATCACAGGCACTCTGTCTGGGGCCTGATGAGATTCTAACTGTCCTCTGTGAGAGACTCATAAAGCCTCCAGTACAGTTTAAAAGCCACAGTGGTATGGGACACTGATAACCAGGAAATACCTTGCCTGTAATAACTTTAGCAAGATGCCTGACAGTGAGCCTGCAGTTTAGAGAGTGTCAAGCTGCCACAAAACGCCTTCCTGTTTCCCGGGATTGTGTGCATCGTAACAGGTTGATGAATCTCAGAATTAGGCTTTCTCCGGGTTGCATCACGCAACCGGATGTCTTTGAAACAGCATTTCCATACAATCTGGAGAAGCCTGTGACATTATTATTCTGGGCTAAATTCATGTATTGTCCAATCAGAGGCAGCATAACGGAGGGAGTATGTAATATGCTGTAAAATTGCTCTGTCAATAAATCACTGAAGATTTATTCACGTTGAGGTTGCAGTGTAATCCATTCTACAATAGGTGGCGAATCAATGATAGGAAAAAAAAGATCAATTTTGAATCCTTACATGAACCAGTGTGAAGATTTCATAGCTTTAAACCAAAATGTATTATTGTGTACTATATGATTAGATTATTTGCTTTGCAGAAAGAGATAAACTGGACCCAACAAAATTCAGGAGACTAGTTATTAAAAATCACCCAGTGCTGGAACAATTCATTGACATGTCTTGAATTGGCAAGTACAAAACACAATATCAGACTAAACAAAAGGGCAGAAATTTGCAGCAGAAATGTGCAAAGTGAAGCTGCTAGCAACAAATACTTAAATGAATGTAAAGATTTCATTGTTTAGAAGTAAATGAGGTAGATTTTACCCTAAAATGTGCTAAAACATTGTTAGCTTTGCACAAAACGAGCGGTGTTTAAAGCCGGAAAGAACGTCGAAAGGTTTTAGATAGTAGTCATCAGAAATAAAATCATCCCGTGCTGAGGCAGTATAGCCTGTACTGTTGGCAAGTAGTAACCGCGAAAGTGAGGAAAAAAGTAAAATGCCTTTCCGCACCAGGATGTTGCTAAGTAAAGTTGCTAACAGTGTTTACTGTTCGATTAGATCTAGCTTTAGGTGCTTGTTGAGATTTGTCTGGGATACAAGACAAAACAGTAACTCGCTTAGACACTAACAACACTTTTACTCCCCCCACGTATACGCCACTTAAGGATATTCTGCTTTTGTTTTTGGATTAATTCACAAAGCAGTGGCTTTGTCTGTGGCACAAATGCTCAATTAATTACTGTCAGCTCGACTCTTTATCAAGAAGACTTTTTTTTTTCTTTTCTTCTTCTTCCTCTTCTTCTTCTTCTTCTTCTTCTTCTCCTGCCTGCCTGCCTGGTCTCTGCCTGCTGCACCTCAGCTGGTCTCACATTAATTACTGTATCGGTACTGTTTGCTCGGTCTACATTTGCTGGAAGAAATCAGTCATTATGAACATCTCATTATTCAGAGAAGTGCTTCCTCTATTTGCACCATCACAACTGATTTCCCCTGATTGGCTTCCCATGCTCACTGCCATGTGGGCACGTTGTGTTAAGCAGGACTGAACCCGGTGTCCTCGAGTGGCCATTGCAGAAATGTAAAGCGGTTAAGGGTCCGTACTGTTGTTGCAGCGAGGCAGAGGCAGTTGGATACAACTGCAAGCTGTTTATTAAGTAAGACAGTCCAAATTGGCAGGCAAAAATGTAGTCAGACTGGCAAACAGGGCAGATTACATTCCTTTGTGTGAGACCTCAACCCTACAGTGTAAGAGATTTTGGAGCCATGTGTTAGACAGTGCACTTCACCACCATCATCAAAGCACCACCCGATCAGTGAGGATCAGTGTTCATCACTCCAGTTCAATTACAGAGACTTGAATCTGTGCTAAAGCATATTCTGGTGGATTATGCAAGACCAAAACCCTTACTACTACACTTTAGGTTTTTTTCCCTTTAATTTGTCATCCACCTGTGTGTACATGCAGTTTGATAAAGTGTGTATATGTATGTGCAAAGTGTGAATCGGTAATCAGTACGAAGGTTGCGACTGTCACAAATCCATTACATTCTGGAGTCGTGGTGGTTCGTAAATAGGCGTTGGTATGGAACGTTTTTTTTTTTTTTTGAGATTGTAAATGTATAAGTTTTAATTTACCAACTCAACAGATTGATAATACAGATAAAGACACAGAGGTGCCTTCTGTCTATCAGTTATGAGCATGAGGACAATGATTCCCTTTAACCTCCTTTCTTCATCTTGGCCACTTTCTCCTTGCGCTTCTTCACGTGTTTTGGCACTTTCACTGTTTCGCTTCTCTCTCTGAGCTTCTTTTACCAACTTCTTTCTTTCCTTTTTGTCCAGTACTTGTGCCTTGTCCTGGCTGCTGGGTTCCTGTGTGTCTTCTCCAGATTCGTTCTCATCTCCATCTCCATCGTCCTCCTCCAGCACAAGCCCTCTAGTAAGAAAGGAACCGTCTGCTGTCACTATCTGGTACAGGATATTATCAGTCTCTTTGTCCTCCTGATCCTTCATCATAGTGTCCACATCTCATTTGTAATGGTTTTGGGAATGGTTTTGAGTCTTGACGTGGGATTCCTCAGGACAGGCTGGAACCTCTGGCCTGGTATAAAGAAGTCTGGGCTAACTTTGGCAGACCCCCACCAGAAAAAGTGCAGTGAAAATATAAGCCTATATTATTCTGTATAAATATTCAGAAGTATCCGTAGCACAGCATCATAGGGAAGCAGCAGGCCTTCTGTCATTATTAACCATCAGATTCAGGACTATGATAAGAATTTCACAAATGCCATTTTTAAATGAGGTGAGCCCTCAGCTATGAAAAAACAAGTTTAGAAAGAAAAGGTGGCTTTGAAACAGGTCAGAAGTTATATTATTTATGTGTTTTTTAATGAAGAGGCTGCATGACTGTGTCTGACACATTTAGTATCAGTGCCAGAGCTTAAGTAGGTGTTTATAATATAGAAATATAGAAAACAATCTAGGACCTGTTGAGTCTAACCAGACATTATTTTTAAGAGTTGTAGAGAAATAACCGAACTTAAAAAATGTGTTTCACAGAACTTAAATTAAGTCGTGGGTCACTAAGAATTTTTAAGCTGGTGAGACCTGAAATTTTTTTACAGTGCAGGTGGAGCTCGTGAGATGGTCATAGCATTTCAGAGGTAGAAGCAAAGTTTGGATTTTCACGTATGAGAACTTCAAGGGTGTACCGTGACTACAAGAATTTTGGCAAAACCTCAAACTTACAACAGCAACATGGCGGTAAAAGACTCTGGTTGAACGTTCACAGCATCGGCTGGCAAGAATCATTTCACGTGATAGGCGTGCGACATTGCCTCAAGTAACATTGGAATTCAATGCTGGGGCCTCAACAAACATCAGCGTGAGGACCTACAAAGTATTAACTGCTATACCAATTTTTCTGGTACTTCAGTGTATATGTTAGGTATTAATTGCATAATACCTAAATGCTTATTATATAGAATTTATTTGTTAAACATGAATGTATTCATATGCTGGGGTATATAAAATGTTATGAAAGGAATAAAGCACTTGGGATTGTGCGATTATAGGAAAATACCCAACAACAGGGTGGCATGCTATAACATGACACTGTTACCAAGTCAAGTTGCTAATTTTCCAATTACAGCACAGCCCAAAGTGCTTTATTTCTTTCATAACACATCAGATGGTCAAAGTTATATTATGCTACAAGAATGGTATACAACACATTAGAACAGAATTTGCAATGCTTTATGTATACCACATTCATAATCACTGTTAACAAAATGTCAAATCCTACAGGCGTGCCAATGAAAAGCATGAGCATGAACTTTATAAAAATGTTCTTCCTAGATGGACTTATAGTCTAGGTTTTTTTTTTTTTTTTTTTTTTTTAAAAAAATTCATACCTGCACTCCTACGATGTAATAAAACTCCAGGATTTAACAGCAAACGCAATTTCTCAGTTATTACATTGCAGAAATGTAACTCTGTAATTAGAAACCCGATTCATTACTCGGCTCATCCTTTTGGCTATTCGAATCTATAGTTCCAGCATGCACGTGTTTACAGCTTAAGGTGCAGCCCGTAATAAATCCTAATTGAACTTCAGGTAGTCGATTTGCATGTCTGGGAGCTTGGAAACATCAGCATATAGCGACAGCAAACAAATCACACATCCAGGAGTCAGGAGTCAAAACAGATCAGATCTCCAGCCACTCAGATGAAAGGTTACACTTTTAAAAAGCTCCTGTAATGCCGAGACTTTTGTGGAAGGCTTCCAGTGGTGAAAATTAGACCTTTTTTCCACCCTCGTTCTTGTTGTTTCCTATCGCCCTGGTTTTTAATCACTGCCTCAAGGGCCCTTGTACTGGAATTCCATCTCTGCTGTCAATGAGACTTTGATTTCTCTTGTCCTGTTCAAATGCTTCATCTGCATAATGGTTTTTTTTTTATTTATAAATTTTTATTTTGTTGATTTATATATTTTTTTATTTGTCAGTTCACATTTGAAATTCCTTTAACATCATGAAGGTTAACAAGTTAACACTGGTTTCACAGTTTCAGTGCGTTCTCTTCAATGAGAGAAATAATAAATTTGTACTTTTATAAAGCAAGACACTTTTTTTTGGACCTGAATCGGTCACACACACACACATAGATACATAGATGCTGTCATTTTCTGTGCACTAGAGTGCAAGCTCAACCCTTAATAGATATCAGTGAATTAAAAAGCACACTTCTGTACCAGATTCACTATTTCTCTAGCTTCAATTCCTTAAAAAATATTTCAGAAGCCTTTATTAAGTTATATTCCAGCCTTCACTGTTTCAAAATGTATTTAACCATTATTTATGTCTTTTATAAGGGGCCTTACAAAGAAAGAAATCGTACTATGTCATACAAGACACAAGATAAATATCTACATCAAATCAAGTCTGTTTAATAACATAATATAATGTAACCATTTCAGTCAATTAACCATAACTGTCAAGGCTTCATCATAGCTCATGTGGCGCTGACGGTTAGCTGGCTTCCACAAACAATATGAAGTAATTACTTTAATTACTTTACAAGCAAATATTTATTAGGCTTTGTTCGCTATGTTGCATATACTTGGCAGCTGGAAGAACTCATACACACTCATATATAGACTGAAGTACCAGAAAATCTGGTATAGGAGTTAATACTTGGCAGGCCCCCCATGGGATCTTGGCGGGAACGTTGCACAGTCCTCACGCTGATGTTTGTTGAGGCCCCAGCATTGAATTCCGACGTTACTCGAGGCAGTGTTGCACGTCTACAGCGTGAAACGATTCTTGCCCGTCGACGCTGGTGACGTTCACCCAGAGTCTTTTTACGGTTTTCCTGGAATTCGAGTAGTCATGGTACACCCTGGAAATGCCCATACATGAAAATCCAAACTACCTCCGAAATGCTCGGACCCATCTCCCGATCTACAACTATTAAACCGTGTTGATAATCAGTAAGCTTCCATAGATGTCTATGGCTGTGCATACAGTACATGCACTGGAGGATGCGACCGATGACGTGCATAGGTGGCATTGCTATGTATTTTGCATACCAGTTTTCGCAGTACTAGTTTTTCTGGTACTTCAGTGAACATGCTACATGGCAAAGCCAGTGATTGGATCATTCATAAGCAAAGGTCAGTGTGAACCTGTAGAGAGTATGCGAGTAAAAAAGCGTAAAGGTATTTTTGTCTTGAGGACACTGAAGCAATTCCCATCTACATGAACAACGTTTCATAACGACTGATCTCCATGCATGTGTAAACATTTTGAAAAACAGTCTTGTGACCAGGGATGCCGCTGAGCTACTTGCACTTGAATGCGTACGACGTCTTTCCGATTTGAAATTGCGTGAATCTCCGATAGCACTGTTTAGATTACACAGCGAGACAGTTTGTTTAGTTCAGTCTTACAATGAAGGCGTAATGTTGGGCTAACATTAGCTCGAGTGTTTGTTTCTAAGATTATTAATAGATCTTTTCATCCCTTTATAGTTGTCCATGTATGAATAAGTGTTTGTGGAAGCAGTAATTTAAGTGGCAGTCGTATACTATACTCTATCTGCATTATGTATAGTCTTCAGGAATAACTCATAAGCTGTTATGTAAAACTAAGTATAATGCTAAGAGCTTGAATATGGAATGGTAGAAAAGGAGAAATGCAAAAAAAAAAACAAAAAAAACCCCTCCAACATCAAAATCACCTTCTTTTATCTTTAGGAACTGCTTTATCCTGGTCAGGTTTGTTCATACGTGCGGCCTGAGGATGAGGAGGAACTTCTGCTTAATGCTTACACATTAGTCTGGAACCATTGTTTTGTAATGTCTGATTCTTCTCAGTCTGGTTTCTTTCTGATGTCTCAGAGAGTTCTTCCTTGTGCCACTGTCACATCTGGCTTCCTCGTTAATTTTATATTGAAGTCTTTACGTGTGGTTTACAAATGCTAGTGTCTCGTGTCGTTCCATTTCTTCTGCATGGCTGTAATCTAATTTTTATAAAATGCGTTTTTAAAAAAAAAATCATGTCAGGACAATTAATTTTCAATATGAGGTATGAAAACTGCAATTGTTTTATTATTATTATTTTTCCACATTCTTGTAAGAATCATGGAAATTATGGAAATCATAGTCACTGTTACTGCATCCTAAAATTTAAGCTCTTATTATGTTTCAGGATGCAAATATACACATGAAATACTGTAACAGGGATGTGTTATTATTATTATTATTATTTTTATTGTCATTATTTAGCATATTCCTGGGATATGGATTTAACATTCGTAGTAAATATATAGACCGTCTGTGCCTTTTTCTGCTGTCTAAAGAGGTTTTTTTTTGCTGCATCAAGTCATTTATCATTCAATATAGAAAAAAAAAATGGTGTTGGTTGGGCAACTTTAAGATTTATACAGGCACTATATAAATAGTTTACATATTATTATTGAGAGATGATCTTTTCTGAGTAAACATGATGCCATGCAGATTATTATTATTATAATGGGTTTTCCGCTGTGTGTAAGCAGAATCACAAATGCACTTGTTTCTCGGAAGAATTCGAGATATGAGGAGAAGTAAATTGCATTTGGGTTCTGTAGGGGGAGTGTTCATTATAACAGTCTGGACACAAATCTCTCAGCTTTGTGTTCTCATCTCATAAAAAACAAATACCAGAAAAACAGAAGGCAATGTAGTTACACTGAAGCGATCAGGACAACAACCCCGGCGTTGGATTGATGCTATAGGTTTGAGGTTATGGGACATATTGTTACTATTATAACCCTTTATATAGTTGCGGTGTTGGTTATAGAAGCATTGCATGGGAATAATTATAGGTGTCTCTTAGTAATGTGGATGAAATTCTTTGTTTTGCAATAAAAAGTATATAAAAGCATAATATTACTAATCCCAGGGACATATTCAGCTTTTTAACTTTAGCCAATTTTTTTTTGGTTACAAATACTTATCACAAATAGTTTATGAAATACAGTACAAGTCAAACAGTTGCATGATGAAGCATGATGAAAGTAATGAAAGCAGCCTCTGGTAATAATGAATTAATAGTATAGCGTAGTTTGCATGTCTATCCTGTATCTTTTTCGCCCACTGTAGTTTTGTAGCTCAATACAAAACCAATGAAATTGAAATATGGTGTAGTTAATGGCTAGCAATCAAACCTCTTTGCAGGGAGATGACTAGCTTCAAGTACAAAACTTTATCCAGACCTTTTGCACCGTACAGCCCTGATTTTAGGTCACGCACTTGTCTAAGGTATTATGCAGATTAACATATCTAGACGCCTCGTTTAGGAGGAGAAAGTGCCAGAGGTGCCCTGTCCTCTCCAGTGGCTCGCAGATGTGAGTGCTGCTTAATTGGGCTGATTGGAGCATCTGGCATGATGCTGGGTCTAAAGCGACACCTTATGACTGCCAGCATCGCATGCGCCAGGATCGCATAAACAGAGGTGACATTGCCCAGAGAGAAAGACAGAGATGGATCATGGGACATCGTGCAATGCTTCTAGTACTGTCTCACATGTAGTCTTCTGATTTATATCACAACGCTGTTGAAGTCTTAATTGTGATTGGTCTGAAGGTGTTAATCTTATTGCTCTAATCTATTATATACACAAACGTCTTTCATCAAGTCCTTGTCTGGGATTCGAGCTGAGGTGTGACTCAAAGCACCTACTTTAGGTCTGCTCTGAGGGCCAGTGAGTGAGTAAGTGTATGTTTCACTGTTATGTTCATGTATAAACACCTTCTGTTATATATTACAGTGGTCGGGAGGCTTGCTCTGATCCATCACCACACAGGAAGGAACACAGGATTGCGGTATCTTGCATGTGGACTCTGGTTTTCTATATCATAGATTGTATACATTTATGACATTTGGCACATAATGTTATCCAGAATGACTTGGATTTGAACTCATGAGCTTCTGATCAGTATTCCTGTGCCTTAAAAACTGAGCTACCACTGCCTATATAGGAGTGACCAGATGTGGTATGTGAAGCAAAACAGGAAGTGACGGTGACAGCAGTGGGCAAGAAATGATAGGAATGTTCTGTCTGGAAATATCACTTATAGAAAGCTACTGCATTGTGCATGTTTGACATATCACGTTTTGCTTTACAGATCTGTCTCGAGATGTTCCACAAGGTAAGAACTGACCAGCAATGCCATCAAATCATTAAGTACTTACTCTGAGCAATGTGCAATTTGAAATCAATAATGGGAATCCTGTCATTTTTATTTCATTTGGAAATCCTTAACCGTCAATGACTGTATGTAACCCATAGACA